>JMSH01000030.1:103933-119904 GCA_000712465.1 Huntiella moniliformis
CGGGGGGTGCGGCGGTGGCGGCTGTGGGGGCTGCAGAGGGACCGGAGGGACCGGATGTGGCGGTGGCTTTGTCGAGTTGGGAGAGGGCATCGATGTGGTGGAGTTGAGGACGGAGATGGATGAAGGAGGTTACGGGGGTGAAGTGGATTTCATCTGTTTGTTGTTAGTTGTCTAGAGATACTGTGAGAGTAGAAAAAAAGATAACTCACCATCATGGAATGCCCCAACCATATACGTCACAGGCTTCCCATTAGGTTCCTGTCCACCCAAAGTCTGCATATGTAAAACCCTCCCCCGTCTCGCCTCATCCGCCCAATCCCCTCCACTTCTCAAAACCTCATCTTTTCTCTTCCCCGCTCTAACCGGCGCCGGCGCACCAACACCAAAGCCACCCGCAAGTCCATGACTACCACCGCCTTTCACAGCCTGGCTTTCCGAAAGGACCTTGCCATATTGCATGCCGCGATCACGATCGTACGAGTCCATGGTGTTCAAGGGGATGTCGACTTCCACCATGCCCGTGTTCCCTTTAATGCGCATTTCTGATGGGGGTGCCTCAAAGGGACGGGAATCGAGAGTGCGACGGTTCAGTTGTTGCAGGACGAGGAGATGCTGGGACGGCGGGAGAGACGGGTTAATGAAGACATTGTAGGTGGCGACTACGGGGTCATCTTCAGGTTCTGTTGGCGACATTTTGACGGGTATTTTGGGTGGTAATTTGATGAATTGAAAGGTATATAAAAACCAGAAATGACAATTCAAGTTTCTTGAAGGTCTTCCAAAGCCCCGCGATTCGTCAATATATTTTAATATGGGGCCTTATCGATAAGCTATATATACCAAGAACCTCGTCTCCCGACGACGTCACCACTTCCAAAGACACCCCCAAAGAACACGACAAAATGGGCAAAATCAAGAACTTTACATACAACGTACACAGCGACGACCTTGAGGCTCCAGTTTCTTTGGAGGGCCACCAGGTCATTGGGAAAATCGTCAAAGTCACCAGCGCGAATACTTGGGAATGTCGACTCCCTAGTAAAAAGACGATTCTTGTCCAATTAAACTCCAAGCTACACAACAAAGTGTGGGTTCGACGGAACGGATATGTCCTTGTGGATATGTTTTCGGCTGAAGATGATATGGGGAAGATTGAAGGGCAAATCGTCAATGTTGTTTTGGACGAGAAGAAATGGCGGAAAATGGCTTATTGGTGAGTTTCTTCAACATACAGAATGGATGACCATGTATCTAACCATTTCTATAGGCCAAAGGAGTTTCCTGCAAAAAATTGTTATAGTGACAGTGAAGAGGAAGAGTCAACAATGGGGAAAATGCCCCCTTCAGATTCAGAATCCGAATAATATATAGACAAAGATACCAATAGAACAAAAAAAGTACACTATCTTCTCTTCTTATTCTCCTCCTCTTTAACCTCAACTTCAACACATCCATCAGGAATCAACGGAGTTTCAACTTCTTTCCCGAAAACAGCCTGGTTTGTATAAAACAATACCGCAATGACAACCGCCGAACTAGCACTGGTACTAGGGAAGACATTCCAAGCCCACTCCTGAGCAACCCAGAGCCCAGCAATTATCACAGGATGAACGTCCGCATGCCAGAGAAGGAGAGGGGTTGTCCAGACAATGTACACGTAAAATTGGTAGTGTAACGAGCGGGCGAACAACATACCAGCGTTCATAGATGTGAGGATTGTCACGGCGATAAACCGCGGGGTTACCCGGCCGGAAATGATACCCTCTTCGCGTTTGGTGTAGGGCATCTTAAACGATAAGACTGATAAGATGAGTTTTGGGAGAGGGACCTTTGCGGGTTCAAACCAGTGAGTATGAGCAAAAGCCCAGATGGTAAGGATGAAGCAGCCCATAAGTGAGTATGAGAGATACTTGCTCAGGAAGATTTCCTCCGGGAGAAACCGCATGTTGACAGTCCATTGGTACTTGAATACCCGTGTCAACTCAAACGCCCGCGATAAATACGCTTCTTTGTTGGCTTTAAGGAAGGGCACTGCAATGGCTACGTGGCATTGAAGCATTAACATGGCCAATCTTGTAGCTCTAGGAAGACCACATCCGAGGAATAACACTGCAGCAAGACCTGGAAGAGCTGTCAACAATGTCATCTTGACACCGAGACCCAAAGCGAATGCTAAAGTTCCAATCGACCAAAGACGCTGTTGACACATATATACAGCCAACCAGAGGAAGAAAATGGCGAAACAGTCGTTAAAGCAGCGAAGTACAAAGATACTATGCATCCGCTTGGAAAGAATCAACAAAGGCATCAAGTATGGCGGGACACCAGCTTTCCGATATACCCCCATTACAATAGCCAATGTAGCCATGTAAAGAGCCGCAAACAGCTTCTGGGCAAGCAGGATGTTTGTCCCGTTGTTGGTAATCTTGTATAAACCCATGTATATCCAAACATGAAAAGCCGGGTAAACCAACGGCCCGGTATCTCCTTCAATTTCCGTATACACATGTTCTCCGGCAATAATCTGTTCAACCTGCTGCATATACGCCTTCCAATCGATTTCCGTGTCTACCCGAACTATGTTAGTTCTCCATAGACATATAACAGTGCTACATACGTACAGGAAACTTTCCAAATCACCAAGGCACAAAGAACCGCGTCAAATGCCCATAACAGCCCTAAGAATACATTACTCAATACATGTCTGCCTTGCGCAATATCCACAATTACATCCCACGCCGCAGAGGCAGCCGGTTTCGCGGGGACGCGGATAGACGCGCAGGTGGGAGGGCCGGAGGGTTTCGGTGATGAGCCTTTTATATCAGCCATGACGGATAGGTCTGAATATATTCGAGACTAGAATTTGTAGTTTATTTAAAAAGAAGATCTTATTGGTTTATATCACCCATCTCATGTCAAAAAAGCCAGATATCTAAATGGACCTGTCGCTTCGCCAGGCGAGGTCCATACCTACTCAATACGCCACATATCAATTACAACCACGCCACAACGCCACTAACAATACAAGTCCCCTCGTCAAGGGTTCGGGTTCCGGTGGTAATCAACCCGATACCGCGTGCATATTTACATAAACATGCACGTCCATATCAAACGAGGCAACCAACCATTGACTCAAACAAACAAGGCTACTCGACACATGATGATAACCATCCAAAGTCAAAAAAGCACCCAAAGGATTGAAAACAGGGGTATTAAGAGGGGCGGTCGAATCTCCGGGCTTCCGCCTCAAGTGGCCTCCTTTTAAGCCCTGATTCAGCTGGATGAGGAAGCGGAATAAGACAATGGCGTTGGTGTTGTTTGATGTAGGAGGTGTCATTTAGGAGACTTGGTTTATCAGGTCGGGGTTGTTCTTTGTAAAGGAATGGGGATATACATACAGACATATGTGCAATACATCCAACTCCACAGACGGCATGGAAACGTCGTATGCAGGAGATGAGGAGATCCAGGCGGTGTGAGGATCGTTACTAGCGAGTAAACGGGGGGAATCACTTAGCTTACCATGTGACGACACCAATGAATCTACATACATACATACCATCCACACAAGCGGTGTCTCTATCCCACCCCACCAAGAAAACTATGTTATATATCCAAGACTATGGCCCGACGACTTGGTGAGTCTTTCCTCGCGTCCGTCAGTCAGACAGACGTCCACAAGGCCCCTGCACCGAAAATTCCGTGTCTCTCCACCAATCACCATCTTACAAAGTCTTGTCATCCACACGCGCCTTAATAAGTTATCCTTCTTTTGATTCCAGAAGCCTAACCAACTCCAAAACCATCATCCGTCCGTCGTTTTCTCACCAAAAAACCACCCGCGTTACGCTCAGCCCAAAGAGAGGTTTCGCCCCACAAAAAAGACAGCCCCAGCAATTCTATAAATACCATCTTCGGCCCTGTTTCTTTTACCTCTATTCAGAATTCCGGCTTGCTCGTCCGTATCGAGCCCAACTTATTCATCACGGCCGCTACAGCAATGACCTCCGCCGCCCTCTGGACACTTATTTCCGATAAGAAGATTCGTCGACAAGCATGGGAGACGGCCGTTCACTTATCGGATTCTCCACTGGTTAAGTCTATTCAAGCCGGAGATACAATTGGGACAGTCCGTGAGGGAATCAAGGAGATTCAACGATTTGTTCCGTCGATGCAGGTTGTGGGCAAGAGTGTCGCTGACCATGCTACTGTCTTTTCTCACTTTAATGCTGCCGCTGTGGCTACCAAGATTGGAATGAATTTGGTTCTTACATACCAGGGACAACAGGCCTTACAACTGATTGCTGAGAAGTTGGAGGGTATTTCCCAGGCTTTGGCCGCGCAAACCGCACTTATGGCCCAGAAAGACTTTGCTGCATATGTCTATGCTATGATCAAAGAACGAATGGGACAAACAGCCGGAGACCCAAATGCCAGTCACTGGTTTTTCGTATATCACCCTGATAACGACTGGTATCCCAATTTCTACCAACTCCTTGAAAAAGGTGCCCTAGGCCCATCATTCTGTGGCTATACCAACCAAATCGACACAGTCTTCCTCTTCATGTGTGCCGCCCGGAAACTTGCTGAACGTCGAGAACGCAAGGAGAGAAAGAAAGGACACCACCCTCTCCCCGTGAAACTACACCTCATCATTCCCGCCTACCAACCCATTCTCGTCGCCGAAGCCCTCCGCATCCCAGAGGAAGTCGGAGATCTCGTCATCGAAGGACGCATCCACAACAACAAAAACATGGTCTGGTTCAACCTCCCCGACGAACAACGCCACTACTGCGACGGCATAGGCCAATGGGTTCCTCCATCCCCGGGCTTCTTCAAATGGGCGTTCGGTCGCTTGGGGCTTGTTTCCGAGGGCATCAAACTAGGCGAACGCCGCGTCATCGGAACAAGTCAAGACGGCCAAAAGAAAGCCCGAATTGAAGAGAAAGATATTGCCGACGACGAAGCAGATGAGGAGCCTGGGAAGGGCATCGTTGGCTCGGAGATTGTCGAGGTTGGTTCGGCGGTTTCAACGGCAGTTAGTGAGCGGGAACGAGAACGGAAGAGTGGACGGAAACAGATTGAGGAGGCTAAGAAGACGGCTATGCCGTTGCATCAGAGAGTTGCTGCTAAGGAGGCGGCGAAGGAGGTTGCCAAGGAGAATAGGAAGTTGAGTCGGAGGATGAGTAAGCGGACTTAGGGAGTGTCAGGATCCAGTCTACTATGGGGGGTTTTCTTTTGTTTTTCTTTTTTTTTTCCTTTGGTTTTTATGATATCTCTTGTCTGGCGTTGGTGGCTTTTTGTTCTTTCTTTTGGTATATGTACATACATGTATAGTCATGTACATTTGTATTTTCTTTAACTCTATATCTAAATTTATCAATTCATTCATGATACACAAACATAGTTGAATCCTTGTGACACCTTCCAAGTCAAGAGTCAATCCAATCACAGGAAATCATAAACGTCACAAACAAACAGGAATATTGAAAAAGAACAAGAAAATATTTTCATTACAAACTCATAGAGGTAAAAACATTAAACCACCCAATCAGACACAAACCCAAACTATTTAATGCAAGTGAGCCCGCTTCACCGAAGTGGTGTTGGACAAAGTAGAGGCGTTGGTGACAGCCGCCGCCTCCTCATCCATGGAAGCCAAGATATCAGAGGCAGACGAGTTACCCGCCGAGATCTCATTGAACATATCCTGAAGGAAGTACAGAGCATCCTCATTCTTGAAGGCCGAGGAAACCATAGTCCGGAGAAGAGAAACACCACAATCGGCAGTACCGTCGTGAGTGTGGTCAGGGGCATCACGCTTCTTGAAAGCCAGACCAGGGGAAGGCTCAAAGCAGTTATCCTGAGAACGGGCAGCTCTCAACTGGCAAATCTCCTCAGCACGGTCAGGAAGGTCCTCACCCTCCTTGACCCAGCCACGGCGCTTACGGAGAATGAAAGCCTCGTACTCCTCCTCACTGTTCTCGAGAACATCGGTGACTTCGTGCCAGAAAGCAGCAGTCAAGGGGGCACCGTCGGCAAGAGGGGTGGCGACGAGAGGACCGTAGGTTTCACGGGCACTGTAGTACTTCTCGAACTTGGGACCGGAGGGGTTCTGGAAGTCGGGAGAGGACATGTCGGCGGCGTAGGTGATCATGTCGAGAACCTGGTAGGTATCGGGATCGACCTCGTACACACGGAAGGCGGGCATGCCGGAGGAGGGAAGGAGAGCGGGGCAGATGTAGGACATGGCCATGGCGGTCTGGGCATTCCGGTTGTTGTAGTCGGAGTAGGAAAGCTCGAACTGGTCAAGATGGGTGTGGCCGAAGAATAAACCGGAGATGGTCTCGTTGTAGCGAGCAATGACCTGGTTCATGTAGTTACTCTGGTCGTGGAAGGCATCAGAGTCACCGGGGGGAGTGTGGCCCATAATGTAAACCTTTTCACCGTTGGTCTCGGCCTTGGAGAGCTCGGAAACTAACCAGGCGATCTGGCCGTTAGGGTCCTGAACCATGGGGTCGTTGTACATGTAGTAGTTTTGGATGTAGTACATGTTTGTGTTGAGGGAAATGATGCGGACGTTTTGGCCGGGGACAAGGTGGGAGTAGGCACCCATGGCACGGGAGTTCTCAAGTTCATCCTCAGACAACCAGCGAGACCACTGGGTGGAAACAACATCGTAGATCCACTGAGCCTGGTCACCGTACTGGTTAGGCTCATAGGCGTTAGGTGGGTGCGACTCGTGGTTACCATAAGTACCGTAGACCAGGGGAATAGCACCAGCCATAGTCTCATAAGCATCCTGGATGCTGGCCTCATTGTAATCCTCCGAAGTTATCCAGACACCGTGATCGACAATATCACCAGTGAACATGGCAAAGGCAGCATCGGGAGCGAACTCCTGAATGGCAGCGTACAGAGCCTCCTCCAGAGTCTTGGGAGAGTCGCAGGCGTGGTCACCGTTGATACCGGCGGGGGAAGTAGAGACACCGGGGGCATCAGCGGCGGTGTATGCGTGGCAGCAAATAGGCTTAGAGCAGTTGGTAGACGAACCAGCTTCATAACGCTGATCGACGTGAATGTCTGAGTAGTGAACAATCTTCAATGGGGTCTTTGTAGAGTTTGAAGAAGCGGTTGAGTTGTACGACACATTGGCGGTGGCGGTAGCGCTGGAAGTAGCCTTGGTAGAGGTGGCAGCGGAGGTCTTGGCGGGCATGGGGACAGTCCACTCGTTGACATCAGGGTAGTCACAGAGACCCAGGAATGAGGCACAGAAGATATCGGCAGTGTCAGAAGTGAGCTTCATGGTGCGAATAGACTTGGCCATGATGGGGCCTTCGTGGGCAAGAGAGCCATCGCAGACATCGTCGTCTTCAGACGAGAAAGTCCGGCAGAGTCCCTGGATAGTGGAAACGAAGGCACCGTCACCGAAGAAGGCGATAGCCTTGAGAAGACCAAGGGCGGTCTGGGATTTATTAGTATTTTATGGAGATAGATGGTAGAGGGGTAGGAAACGTACCTTGCAAGCAGCACAAGTGGCAGTCTGTTCAATATCTTCAATGATAGTGCTGATGAGAGAACGCTCCGTAATCCGGGCAGCCAGGGCGCGTTCCTCACGAGGGAACTGGTCAATGATGGAAGCTTGGGAAGCCTGGGCGGTAGCAAGAGCAGCCGTTAAGGCAAGAACTTTAGAGTAACGCATATTGAGAGTAAATAATGTAAGTAAGATGCAAAAAGAGATGAAATGAATGAGAAAATGCAGTATTAATAGATAGTATGAAGATCCAAAAGAAGGAATAAGACGATCGTCTTGTGCTACAGAGCGAGCTGTTGATGAGATATAGGTTGATACATGACTCTTGGAAAGGCGGATGTCAATCAGTTTATATAGCTGGGACCAGAGCACATTGTCATACTGGGATGTCTCCTGGCTGGCTGGCTAGCTAGATAGATGGACTTCATAGTCAACGTAAAGTGTCAGCGGACAAGACGATGGATTGAATTACCTGGCCGTGAGTAGTGAGGAGGACCGGGGGTGTGGTGGGTTGTCTGTCTGGGATCCTTGTAGTGGTGAGGCCACTAGATGGTCTTGGGGCGTGTATATAAAGTGGAGTTGTGACTTAATCATATAGGGCGTGTACATACGAGAGACAGCATTATACAGGATGAAGGAACAGGAGCAACTTGGTAGACAGACCAATAGAAAGTGTCAAGTAGATTTGACATAACAACGACAACTCTGCATACATCCATACCCGAGAAGGAAAAATATCCCGACCTCTTCTAGATCCGACGAAGCCATTACATCTCCCGGATTTTCACATCCCGTAACCGACCCATCCGGCTCTTTCCTCGTTCCTGATCCCCAACATCCTAAATCGACCTAAACCAATCAACACCCATCCATAGTTTATTCGAATTAGTACATATAGACTGTATGTATGTGTCTATGTAAGAGATACCCACAAGTCTCCCGCTCCACCCTCCCCCGTGAAACTCGCATCACGCAAGCTCTGACCAGCCGGCGTCCAACCAGTCTTGGAGAGAGTTATTATCCCGTAAACCTATGGCTTGGTATGTTTTCTATTCCATTGATTCATTTCCAATCGGGATTTTGCCTTGCGACAAATTTAGATCTAGATGGCTGTGTTTGCTGTTCTTTTTGTACGAGGGTAAGTGAGCAAGCGAGCAAGCGGGATGTCAAGATTAGATCTACAGACTCCACTACACCTCTATCTTCGTCATGACGGAAACTCCCTCGCCAAGAAAAAAAGAAGGAATTGACAAACGTAACAACCTACTCATGTAGAAACATACGTAATCACCGCTCTAATTCCCAAAAACCCCAACCCACCACCATGAAATATACAATCCTCTATCAACTTACACGAGCCACCAAGTAATATCTCCGATTGAAAATCCGACCCGACAAAGAAATCTCCCCATGGGACTCTCAAGTTTCGACTCCTTCAAAGTCATCCCACCCACCCACCAAAAACCCATCTAACCAAACAAAATCATACCCACCATCTGTAACCCGGGTCTGCCAGAAGCCGATCCACGCTGTAGTCCTAGCTTCTTTAGGGGAGGTAACAAGGTGATTTGGTTCTCCAAGAGGCACAAAATACCAGACAACACTGAGGTATACCCGGTTTTGATTCCATCCAAGCTTTCCAAGCACACGGCACAAATTACCCGGCCTATATGTATATTAACCCAAGTACCAGTCGGCAAGCCAAAGGAAGCCCGACCCGAAGGGTAAGAAACAACCACCTAAAAAGCCAAGACGAATCACACTTCTTGGCTGCCATTGTGCGGCTTGGCATATTACCAGGTTACAATGGTATGGTGGGTGTACAAAGCACGTGTTCCACGCCACCATAACCCATCAACCATGAACAAAAAAGAAAAAAATCAAGCCTTACCAAGCTTATCACGATCTTGACAAGCAAGCAAGTCACACCGCCGTCATCTACATCATCCAAAAGTCTTCCTGCTCGCGTGCCCCCTTTCCCAAAAGGAACTTTACCACTTCAATTCCAGCTGCCGGACAAGTACCCGGCTACTCAATACAACACCGACCCGTTCTCATCCACTTCCATGCATGTCTATTCACCACCGATCACAGCAATCTAGACGATATCATAGCAACAACATCACCATGACCCAAGCACATATCATCCGGGCGTCAAGATACAACATGTAATTCAACAATTCACAGACCCTCTATTCTCCCCACAGACCGCTTCACAACGCCCCAGCCCACTAAATAGAAAAAAAAGTAAAAAGTAAAAAGTCTACTTTTCTTCTCTGATGTCACATATAGGGACAGACATATGAATGTCTAAAACCCACTCATCCATCTGAACATGTCATGAAAAACCCTATTATAGCATCCATCGCAACCCTACGCTATCCGTAATTTCGGCCATAAACTCCCACGTAATCGGCCGGCAGTTTTGACTTTGGATTTGGGAATGAGCAGCGTATGCAGTATTCATCATTACGATCGTCTGGAAAACGCCATCTTGTTAGACTACATACCCTAGTTAGTCTATTCTCTAAGCAGATCCAGAAACGGAAAACGTCATCTAAACATGTGAAAATACACTAGTCTCTCTCGATACATAATAAGCTTCTCACAAACCAAAAGAAAAGCCAAAAACCATCAATATATTTCAACATCATCTACGTCCGTACCCCTTTTCTCTTCTCTCTCATATACTTTCTCCAAACATCATTAACAAATTTAACAAAAGAAAGTAGAAAAAAAACTCCGAATTCACTCCCCTTCTTTATGCGTCCGAAACCGCGCCGAAGCTTCTTCTTCCTTTAAACGCCCAAAAAACTCAAAGTTCCAAGACCTAGAAATCCTTCTTTTCAAAGTCATGAATCCTCTATACGTGTGTACCTCGCACCCCTCATCCTTCATGTCAACTCCACTTCTACACATAACCGAAAAATAGTCGCTTGATACGCGGAGGGGGCCCCGGGACTCCCTGTTTCTCCTTCTTCTTAGATCCTCCGTTGTCATCGCCATTCGAGTTTCGTAACTTTTCGAGTAAATGACTGTAAACATATCAAAATAGAAAACGTTAGTATCAAAACTTTGGGAATTCTCGGATACCAAAGGAATCCAAAAACAACAACCATAGGAAGCAAACTCGTCTAAACCTCATGTCTAAACATACACCCCCTCTCCACACAAAAGAATCTTCCTTATAACGGCCCGTGCTTTAAAATTCGCGACATTTATGCCTTCTTCCATCTACCGCCCACGTTTTCACACCGCTGGCTCTCAGAGTCTCGGGTCTGTTTGCGTTTTCACTGGCCCGTCATTGTGAGTCTCGTTAAGAAACAACCCGGCTATGCCTTGACTTTGAAATAACCCACTCGGCCCCGCAGTCCCGAGAATCCTTAGACTGCTTTTCCAGCTATATTTGTCTGTTTGTTGCTTGATTGCTACACAACCTGCACGTCCAAAAGGCCGATCATACAGCCGGTTATCCGCGAACGGCCCGGTGTTCTTGGTATTCTATCGAATGGCAGCCTATGACATAACCACATGGGTCTTCACCATTGTCATGTATGGCAGCTCCGGTGTGACCGAGTACTGCCCGATGCACCAAGTCATATCACGACTTATCATGCAGATAAGTCATGACGTCTTATACATACGAAAGGAACGAGAGAAAAGAATAAACGTACCTTACTGCAAACCCATGACCTTCTGACAAAGCCAAATCTACCCGTGATATGTGACTTTCATGCTCAGCCAGGTGTTGTCGTACATTTTGCTCATACTGATGCCTGTTCTCATTCGCCTCTTCAATAAAGTTACATCCAGAGACTGTGCATATCCATGATCCATCCGGTGAATTCGGCTCAAGTGTCGGTATTAAGTCCTCTCGTATAGCGAGTCTTACCATCCCGCTTGTCGGAGGCTCTTCTCGAGCCACATGCGATGAATCCGGCGACATAATTGGAACTGGTGTTGATTCCTCTGATTCATCTGGTCCCGGCGCAGCAAACTCGTCGTCATCTTTCTGTTCTTGTTGGTCCTGTTGTTCGTATAATTCTTGTGGCTCCTGTACCTCTTTTGTGTCTTCGATTCTGTCCTCTACAGAAGCCATGGGAATATCCTCTGGACCAACTTCCTCTTCTGGTTCATCCTCGACCTTTGGCAGTGCTGTCGATACCACCGTAGATGTCGCTGGTGATGCACGTACCGAGTTTGTGCGTGTTGAAGGTGGTGTAGGATCAACCGATGCTCTCTTTGGTGGCCGAAGCGAGGACTGTCTTCTACCACTATCTGGCTGTGTATCCTCAAATGGTCTTTTAAGGCCCACAGTCGATCCTGGGGCTTTACGCCAATGAAGCTCTTTAATCATCTCCTCCACTCGCTTCTTTGCCACTATCTTGTCTGTTTCTGGCATATCAAGAAGCTCCTGAAAAAGCGTTGTTCCACGCCACATATCCTGAAGTTCTGTGTCCGCATCCATCAAATAAACCAAATCTTTACAAACGAATTCCAAAATTTCCCGAACTGATTGCTTTGTCTTGGCCGACGACTCGGTCCACAATATCTTTGTCACTGACCGATAAGAAGCAACTAACTGTCGTCTCCGGCCCAGCATTTCCGGTAGAACATCATACAATGCTTGTGCAACCTTGCGGCTTTGGGCTGGGTCATTCGATGCTAGAACTGATGGTATAAGAGTTGTTTGGTGTGATCGAATAGGCATAGATTTTGGTGCTTCTGGGTTGGAAGATGACTTGAGTTGAAGGTACTTGTCAAACCAATCTTTTTGGTAAACCAATTGTCCTCCAGCAGCAACATGTCTAGCCACAGCTTCTACCGTCAACTCGGGATTTTGAGAAATTGGATCTGCCAATGGACTTTCGCATTCTGGAATAACAATCGCTTTAATGCGATCACTTTGTGTGGCAGTGTCATTGATCGAGACGTTGTCCATGAACAGTCGTTCCCAGGCGTCACCATGGTGGACCTGGCTTTGGACGAAACGCGAGAAAGATGTCCTCTTCCAGTCAAACGACGTTTCTAACTTGAACTGGGCATTCAAGAAAGGCGAGTGTACGATACAACGATCAATTACTTCTTCAAAAAGCGCGCCATTTCCAATCATTACGACGTACTGTTAACCACATTGTTAGTACATCATCCAAACGTTTTAGACCACGATAAGCAACTTACCTTGAACAAAACTTCGTCCAGTGGCATATCCTTGATGGTCACCTTACCAGATCGTGACCGGTGTTGATCATGGGCCAATGAGTGTTCCTCGTATACTGTCAAAATAGTATAATACAACTCCACCGCCTCCATCATATGTCTATACATGGAGGAATACCGCGGTGACGGATCCTTCAATCTATAAAACCCGTGAAGACTCTTGGCCCATATCACTGGACCCGAAACAGGCTCGTCGCAGTTCATAGTATCCATGTCATCAAAACCAATAGACATCTGAGTCGTAGTGAACTCGATATCAGTCGGTTCGAAGCCCTTGGTAGGGTGTAATACTACCCTTCTGTTAGTAAACTCATCGTACCGTAAGAACTATATAACTCACAATGCGACGTCTGTGACTCGTCGTCCTCGTCGCAATATACCCTCCCGCGCACAATGTATGGTCCCGTATCTTGGACGCGCAAGAGGTTTCGCACATAATTCCGGTCCTTATCCATAACAACCACATCCCGGAGCTCAAATATAGGCCAGTCTGAGTCGTCTGCAGTTGGGTCTGCCAGTCGGAAGATGGTCTTCTCCAGAGCGAAGGTTCTTGCACCCGCCGCTATTGTCTCCAGATTATTCACAGTCGGCATTTTGACAAGCAATAACTAATAGAAGATAACTTGTAGATATCAAAAGATTTACGGATATTCAGAAAAACTACAATTCAAAGAAACAGAATAGAATAGCCTTGAGGTGTTTGTATTGATGGCAAAGACACTGGTCTCGTCCAGTTTACACTCCGAATCATACCCACTAAATAGACGTCCTAACCCACTGAACCGATCGCTACTTTAGAGTGCTATTGTGAGCCCCGCGTCTACGGCGTCTAAGCGATAAGCCCGATTAACGCTGGTACACTATCACTATCGATTAGCCTATTTGGGAAATCCGTTGCGGTCACTTTTTTTGTTCCATTTCCTAGTGAATTTTTTATTGCTTTGTGACTTTGTCGCTGTAACAAATACCACCACATCCCGCCAAATCTGACGGACAACCCAACGGTCACATTGTCACAACCAGCAAACCTTCTTTTTCCTGGTTCTTCTTTTTTTCGATTTTCTCAATCTCCCCGTCAATCGATTTGACTTGTCTATCTCCAGACCTATCACCACTCTTTTTTTCATCCTTAGTAATTGGGTCCCGCTCTTCAAGCGCCTGCAGGTCTTGATCAGTCCCAGTTCCGGTTGATCCTATTCCACAAATTCTCCACACCTCTCGAAACTGAAACCTTGACTTCGAAATCACCAGTTTGTCTGCTGGTTCCCGCGAGAGTCTCCCGAGTATACCCACGCAAACGCATGCTCACTACAATTTCAAATATCGGAAAAATGGTAGCTGGCAAGGTGGCCGAGGGTGTTTTTGGTTCGTTCTTTTTTTCCTCGCTCTTGCTTGCCTGTTCGGCTGGTAATGCATGTCCAATGTCTCCCCCGCTAACCGTCATTTGTCATTCCTGTAGCCATTAATAAGCCTCTGGGTATCAGTTCTGCTCAGGTCATTCGCGATGCGCAAGAACAGTTGAACCCCTCCAAGTTATTCGCCCCATGGATTGCGCAAGAGAAGGCAAAGCGCGCGCGCGAGCCCAACAGCCAGAGAAAGCGCCGCCGCCATAACAAGAATACCGTCCAGGTTAAGATGGGTCACGGCGGAACTCTCGACCCTCTCGCCACCGGTGTTTTGATCCTCGGTGTAGGATCCGGAACCAAGTCTCTCCAGTCTTTCCTCGAATGCACAAAGACCTATGAGACCGTGGTCCTCTTCGGTGCCAGCACCGATACGTACGACCGCTGCGGTCGTGTCCTCGTCCAGCGCCCCTACGAACACATTACCAAGAGTGCCGTCCTCAAAGCCATGGACGACTTCCGTGGCACCATCCAGCAGACGCCGCCACTATACTCGGCTCTCAAGATGAACGGCAAACCTCTCTACGAGTACGCGCGTGAGGGCAAGCCTATCCCGCGCGAAATCCCCACGCGCGAGGTCAACGTCGAGGAACTGGAGCTCTTGGAATGGTACGAGCCCGGCACGCACAAGTTCTGGTGGCCCCGCGAGCAAGCCGGCGAGGCCGAAACCAAGTTGGCTCAGCAAGTATGGAAGCTTGACGACGCCAACAAGTCGGAATCATCGGAGGATGAGGAGCGCGAGGCGCGGGCACTGGCGGCTCATGAGGCGACTAAGCGCCGCTTTGAACAGTCGGTCGATAACCTGATCCGCGATAGCCCGGGATGGAACAAGCCTAACCCTTCCCACCGGAATCTCCCTATGATGAGTGGTGCCTTGGGTGGGAACCCAACTGCCGAGAAGAAGGCTAAGGCTAAGGAGGCTCGCAAGGAGGGTGAGACCAACGGTGTTCAAAAGCCTGAGGCTAAGTCTGAGCCTACGGCTAATGGTGCGGTCAACGGCACTTCAGAAGGTCAGCGCCAGCAGAACTTGGTGCCTGAAGTCGACTACTCTCAGCCCCCACCATGGGCCGACAAGGGTCCCGCGGCCGCTCGGATCCGGATGACAGTCACTTCTGGTTTCTACGTCCGCAGCTTCTGCCATGACCTCGGTATGAAGGTTGGTTCTGTAGCTCTCATGTCGGAGCTATGCCGGTCCCGCCAAAGCGACTTCAGCGTTGGCACACCTACAGTTCTTGAATACGAGGACCTTGTCAAGGGTGAAGAAGTCTGGGGTCCCAAGATCGAATCCATGCTAGAACGCTGGAGTAACAAGCAAGTAGGCAAGACGAACGGGACTGCGGCGCCGGGCAAGACTGAGGTTGGTCATGGTGAAAAGAGAAAACGGGAGGAACAGGAGGAACAGGTTAATGGGAAGGAAAAGATCAGAAAGGTTCAGTCTGATGATGAGAAGTCGTGGAATGGGATTGAGGATTAGGATTTTATCTCTGTACGACTTGGGATTGAGGTCTGTGTATGAAAAGCATTTGCATCTGTTAGAGGGCTGATTTAGCCATGATATCCAATAAATTGTTTGATTTTTGATGTATATATTTTTGGGGGGTTTTGTTCGTTGTTGCCTGCGATGTGTGGATAGTTTATAGGTGTCTGCCTAAAGGATTGTACATATGTATTTTGTTAAGCATATCCAGGTTCTCCTGATTTTCATCCTTCCTAGACTCGAGATCGAAATTCACGATGTCAACGGTAGGGTTCCATAACCCAAACCCAACCGCCCCACTCCAACCCCAACCCCCCAATAAATTATGCCCCATTTC
>JMSH01000030.1:128640-222404 GCA_000712465.1 Huntiella moniliformis
CGGGTACAGCAATAGCTGGAACGGCGACGGGGGTAGCGACAGGGGCAGCAGCAGGAGTAACTGGTAACTCAGCGGGAACAGCAACAGGCTCTTCCGTTTCAACTGGAGCCTCAGGAGTGGGTTCCACAACTTCAGGCGCAGCAGGAGTCTCTTCAACAACCTCCTTAACCTCGTCTACCGGTGCCTCTGGCTCTTCGACCGTCTCTGGCTCTTCCACAACTGGCTCCTCTACCGGGGCCTCAGGCTCTGCAACCTCGGGCTCCACAACCTTCTCCTCCTCGATAACGGGCTCTGGCTCTTGAGGCTTAGGGGCAGCCTTGGGCTTAGGAGCAGGCTTGGGTGCAGGGGGTGCTCTCAACAAACTAGCCCAAGACTTACCGGCTGGAGCAGCAGGCTTCGTAACAGCCGGTACGGCGGGGGCGGGAGTTGGAGCAGGAGTCTCTTCCTGAGTAGAAGAACCCCAAGCATTGTTGTTGCTGTTGGTATCCCAGGAGTTGTTGTTATCCCAGGCATTGCTAGTCTCGCCCCAGGCGTTGGAGTCTTCAGTAGGGACGGACCAGGCATCCTTGCTGGCCCGGGGAGCACCGTTGGCTCCGGAAACAATACGGCCACGGGGGGCCCGGTTGCCTCTATCAGAGGTCGACTTGCCACGGCCACGAGGGGCTTCATTTCTGACGGCTCTAGTGGGCTTAACAGGCTCAACGGGGGCCGGGGTAGGCTCTTTAGCTTTTCTGGCGGCAGGTTGCTTCTTGGGGACCTCGTCCCATTGGGTTACGGAACCTATAGTTATTCAAACGTTAGTATACAGCCAGTGGATACAGTGGTTATAGCCCAACGCAAGAGATCGAGATTGGCGGATGAAGTGAATCGAGTGTTACAAGGAATAGTGCAGGAGAACCATGGCCAAAAACACAGTGCAACTATTGGATGGCGAAACCTTTCACCATTTCGGTTGAATGGTGGTAAATATAATCGTAGTCTAAGGAGAGCACATGTTGCGGGCACCTAGGTAACCGGCCAACCAATTTGCACACCACTCAATAGTTGGTACAAATGCTGTGGTCAAGCTGGCCTGGATCAATTGATTGTCGTGTATAGGGAGGGGGTGATGTGCATGATATCACCATCGAACAAAAAGGACAGAAAAAAGCAAACTTACCCTCGAGAATCTTGCTAGCAGCCAACTCAGCGTCACCATCTGTCTCCTTCAACACGTAAAGAAGGTCAATGTCGGACCAGGAAGGGAACATGTCTTGCATGATAGTTACGGAAGCACCATATTGATTCCGCAACTGAGCAATATCGGCACCTTCATCATCAAAGGATGTAGAAGCATTGTGATCACCGTTGGTTCTGCTGGAGGTTGATGAGCGACCGCCTCTGCCGGCGTATCCTCCTCTGCCACCTCTACCGCCGCCTCTACCGCGCGAAGCGCTAGACCGCGAAGCTACCTCAGGCATTGTGACCTGGGGGTTGTGTGTGTGTGAATGTGGGGGGAAGGTGGGATGTGCGAGGAAATATGGGATGAATTCGACTGATAGTCGCGTGGCCTCGCACTGCGTATTAATGGCCAGCAGACTAAAAGTCAATCAGAAATAGAAGTCGATTCGAGAAACGAACGACGAGCCGATAGCGGATAGATGTCGAGATGTGTGTCTGTCGAGTTGGTGCGTCCGAGAACAGATGCGGGACCGCGTCGAGAGATGAAAAGCGTAGACCGGCGAGCCAAGAGATTGACCACGCGATGCAATTGCTGTGAAGAGATTTCGTTGAAGGCCAATGACCGTCGATGAAGATTGGGATAGGAGGGGGGGTGTTTCTTGCGTTGTCGACAAAATCGAAGCAAGATCTAAACAAATGCAGATTGAAATGTGGGAGGTTGTCTAGGATTAAGAGGGCACTCAGTACAGATTTCACACAGGGAAAAATCAAAGGGAGCATAAGTAGTAATTACTGGGTGCTAGAATGTCGAGACAGTTGCAGGTTGTTGTAGTCGGTACTTATGTATTAAGCTATAGCCCAGCAGATACAAAAGTACCTGGTACATTGAAATCGCTTGTAGGATCCATAGTTGTCCCTGTGGACCAGCGCAAACCCACTGAGGGGACTAGCTAGTAGGCTCTCCAACGTAGTGGTCTACCCCGCCTAAACTGTGAGATGCCGCTAACTTGGGACCATTCAGTATAGACGTGACTGGAAATAGCACACGCCAGTGACATTTGTTCTGTGCAGGCTGACTGTCAGCCTCGCCCATCGTGAATTTAGAAGGGCTTTGAGCTACGGACTAAGACAGGCAACGTTGAAGGGAAGGCGGGAATGGCGTGACGGCTTAGCTTACCGCAGCAAAAATTAAGCACAAAATGATTACACACTGCAAAAAACCAAACACAAATTTAGGACGCATGTGGCCGTCATCATGCAACCAGTGCCGAAATGCAAGCCCGGTCATGATTCCATTGGGAATCGGCCCCTCGGAGGCACCAGGGGGCGCTACGGCCTATCCGGTTTCCGCCGTGAATACTTTGACTGGAGCAAGCAACACGACTAGCTGAGGGGCCTCCGTAAACAGAAGCTCTGTCCCACGTCAAATACTGGGTTGCAGCAGAACTACGACAGGGCCAATGGTTAGAGCTTCTCCAAGCTTGTGGTGGCGTGGGTCCTGCCCTGCGATCTAGGTTCCACGGCTACCACCTGTCCCCCTGGCATTAGCTTGGGCAAGTTTGGAAACGGAAGGAAACTACAAATTGTTGGCTAAGAAATTTGATGTTTGCAATCTGACGATTTGCCTGCTTAGACGAAGTTGGCTATGTTATGCACATATGCGAGGCAAAGTGTTGGTCGAGGATTCGTGGCTGTTTGTCTTTGTTTAAGATGACCGACAATCTGATTTTTAAACGGGTCATTTGCCTTTTGTGAGCGGCATTTTACAAACAGTTTTGCCCTCACGATGGAGCCTTTAGTCTACACAGACTAACTTCCAATTACAACCATCACGTGCCTACGGATGAAAGTGGACACAACAGCACGAGACAGCAAAGTGCTTAGTGAAGGAACTACCGTAATCTACTCCAGTATGACAACAAAAACTCATAACTAGGCATTGGTAATTCAAATCCTATAATATTGGGGTCACAAAGGATTGTGTGTTGCTTCTTACGATTTGAATTTGATATGTGTATTCACGGTGTCATGTCTTACCACCGTCTTACGCCTGAGTGTGGGAATACAAGCAATGTCACATGACTGTTAATGAAGCCAGCTATAGAGTATGACCCATATCTACGAGTCATTCCACCATCGCTGAGTCTCAACCCAGAGGTTCCTTCAGTCATATGGTGTTGACGTCCGCATTTGGACTATATGCAGGGATATTGCTGTCATTGGTTTTAGGTATTACCAGATTTTAACCGCGCCAATCACGTGACCAGCAAACTGCTCGTTTTCGACACCACGCATGGTAGGATTCCGGGGTGCCGTATGTCATGATAACCTCCAATCATATACCGTCTATTCATGACTCGCTGCAGCAATAATTAGAACCCCAGCAATCCAAATTTTCTGTTTGTTTGAATGCACAAACCTAAAACATACAACCAACATTGAACGACCCGCCTCAGAATGAAGTCCACGCCATCTCTGTTAAAGATCTTTCCCACCCTCCATCAGCCGCTCCCTCTTACTCGCACCCAATCTCAGCGGCTTCTCGACTCCCTTAAGACTTCCTTCCGTACAAACCTAGACCGCGAGCACGGTTGGATCTCAGAAGACACCACCACTCCCGCCAAGACATCCTCCACAACTACTCAGCCTGACACACTAGCGAAGTTCCGCCGCCCAACCGATGACCATGTACGCGCAATTCTTTCCAACCCCATTATCCAAAATGGTTTAGATAAGGTGTCTGCACCTGTGACTCCCGTGGAGGACCCAATGGAGGTGTTTAGTCGGGCCGCAGCAAAGAACATGATGACTATGAATGCGGCGATTGGTTGTATGTCAGCCAAGTACCGCGAGGCCATGACATCATCTGCAGGGACTTTCTCGGAGGCTGTTGGACAGTGGGGAGTTAGTGATAAGGTTATCGGGTGGTTGAGATCAACGGGGCAGTTTGATACGTTCGATTGGGTTGAGAATCGCGGGTTTGTGTCAATCCTTGTTCGGTTCATGGTCGGAGAGGGCAAAGACAGCGAGGCCTTTGGTTGGATGCTTCATCTTTCTAACCATGGGGAGATCGCCAACGCTACGAAAAAAGCAATGTACATGTTATATGTTATTTACCAGGCACGCATGTTGGTTCATCTTTCGTCTGGTCTCAATCTTGACTCTGCCTTTGCTGCGATTCTTGACTCTAACCGGTATCTTGCCAACTCACCACACAAGGAGTTCATTGTGTACAAGCCATGGAGGGATCTTTCATGGAATGCCACGGTCGAGGCATGGAAACACCCCAAACCGTCAGAAAGTCTATACGATGGGTTTACCTCGATGGCCGATCAGTTCACTCATACGACACAAGTGATCTCGGCCCATCTTGATGTACACCACCCCGCTCACCCTGACTACCACAAGGCAGTAGATTGCATCGAAACATTCAAGGCACAGCCTAACACGTGGAATCCAGGTTCGTTTTCACAGAGAGCGTTCGCCAACCGGCTCTTCCATATGGCTATGGATACAGCGACTCTCTTGAAACAGACTGGTAAGAAAGACGAGGCACAGAGCATTTTGGACTTTTTGGAGAGCGGTCAAATGAACATGATGCGGCCTGCGTAAGGAATGGGATGGTTTGACAGGACACTTTAATTCGTGGTTCATAATTGCTGGGGAACAGAACAGCAGTGGTTTATTTTGCATATATTTAACTGACAGTAATCAGCTGGGTATCTCATCCACTTAAATACATTAAACTTTTATATCGAAACAATTTAATCCCCATTCCAAATTCCATCCGAAGGAGCACCTGTTGTGTCGTCTTTATCCCGTGTCTTCGCGAGAGCTTTCCACTCTGCTTTTTCCTTTTGCTTCTTGGCGATTTCGATTCGTCGTTGGGCTTCATAGTCCGTCCCTCTCCACATTCTCCCATCCAAGTGTCTCAAACACAACTGTTGACCGTTGTCTGGATTATACATCCAAGTAGCCCATTTTACAAACTGTCCTTCCTTCATTTGATCACGAGCTCGATGTCCAACGGTATCTTCAATGAATGCACCCCGTGCCATAGCCAGTCTTGTGGGAAACACACGCTGTAAGTAGTGGCTGGTACTCGCAATATGTGTCTTATCATGCCAAAAGAACATGGGTACAAGTGGGACTTTCTCTGCAGTGCCGTCTAGACTGGTGGTGAAGGAGCCTTGAAGATCAGCCGTTAGTTGGCGGAGAACGGGATGTTCCTCGGACAGCTGGGATGCGGCATATCCGAGCATACGTATTGACGGGAGACAGATGTATTTTATTGGCTTGGTGGTGTTTGAATCGTGGGTTTTCATTGTGGCGATGAGTGACTCCACGGGAATAGCACTATCAAGTGCCCAGTCATGTTGATTCACCCAAACATACGGTGTAGTGACATGTCGAAGAGCCGAGCGGACACCAAGACCAAACCCTATGCGTTCCTGTGGCTCAATAAAAGTGATATCCCCGTAATCCTCTACTCGCAACTCCGACTTGGTATGGTCTTGTCCAGGTGACCCATACTCAGCAACTTCCACAGTGATAACCGGCTCGGTTGATAGCGTCGTTTTAGGGTTTATCTGGGATGACCAGATATCAAGAAAGAGCTTTTTCACTTTGACTTTGTAGTTCTGGTAGGCAGCGGCAATCTCGGGTGTAGCTTGGCCTTTTTTGAGACGAAGAATGTCTGCTACCCGTTCAAAGGTGTCTAACACTAATATCACCCGGCAAGTGAGAAGCTGGGGGCAGTGACTAGTGAATGATCTAAGCGTTGACTCAATGAGATCAGTCGCCGGTGTTGACGGTGTTGGTGACGTAGTTATGATGACCGTCAGGTTCTGTGATAATGATACCGCCATTGTCTCTGTGTTCCCATCGATTAAATTGTGACATAAAGATAATCTGTCACTCACAACTAATCCGTCGTTGAAATTTGCTACCATAGGGTTAATATTAACTACAGAACCCTAAACGGGTGTAACACAAACGACTGCACAACATTTTACTCACAGAATGAATCAGATGACATAGTAAACTGAGGTCTCAGCCGTCTCAATCAAGTTGTTTTGTGTAGCATTCCATTCCATGTTCTAGACTGTGTCGTCTAAAACTGTCTTGTTTGAAGTCTGCAATACAAGATCATGATATCCTTTCTCGTCACCGGAGTGTGCATAGCAAAAAGTTAATCATGACATGGATGTTACACACATGACCCGCCAATCCCACCGTTACAACAGCATGACAGGCGCTATCCACGGCGCTTGGCACGAGGACGAATCACTTGCCCGTCAGACAAAACGACATGAAAGTCTTCGATCTCACTCGGCAAGTACTTTTCCCGGATCCCATGAGGCACCTCATAAATTGATATCTACGCCCCCTATGAGTTCCAGGACACACATATGTACAGACAAGCAGATCGGGAAATCCAAGTGTTTCACTCTCACACAATCCACGCCCAAAGTCTCATCGCCCAGCCCAACGGCCCCCACGTTCACCAATCTCTATACGAAAAAAAAAACCTAAACCCCGGCCATCTCACGAACCTGCAAAATCCGAGATATTGGTGTGTCCCCCAACAATAAGTGGGGCAATGGCGCAGTTGGGAGCGCGTTAGACTGAAGCTAAACTTCAGTTTCTGTTATCTAAAGGTCACCGGTTCAATCCCGGTTTGCCCCATCCGAGATGTCCTCCGGACGTCTCTAACCCTTGGTCTTGTGGTCTAGTGGTATGATTCTCGCTTAGGGTTCACCCTATGGCATCGCTTGCGAGAGGTCCCGTGTTCGATCCACGGCAAGACCCCATCCTTTTTTGGCGATTTCGCCTGTGGAAACCCTAGTCTCTTGGGGTGTTTCATCAGGGACGGGAACCTAGGGACCCTTTTTTGGTAGGGGAAATAGGAGTGGCGAGTGTGGCTTTTAGCAAGTTCTTTGAGTGGTGCATGATGTTGGGGGTCTCTCTGCATTAAGGCACGAGGAAATGGCCTTCTCTCCTCTTTGCATCCTTGTTAACGCAAGCCATACCTACATGAGTACATGGTGTCTCCTCCTTGTTAGACAGTCTATTCATAGAACGCCGAACATCACGAACAGTTCCAGCTATCTGCCCACCACTGTGGCTACCCGTTTTATTTGTCTTTGATAGGTTTAAAGAAGTCTTGACTCTTTCGCAGCAGCGTCGTCACCAACTTCGCCGGTCCTTGATTAATCTACCCGGTCCCCACCGACCACCTCCTTTTCGCGGCTTCACTCTATTACAAGGGAGGCGCCACCTGTAGATCGGCCCAAGCTTCTATTGGGCTTCTTTACGAATATTACTTGCATTGTCTGGGTCGCCAGTTGAAAAAGCATTCCATCCAATTGATTTACACGATTCCAAGTTGGAAGTCACTCATTGTAACGCTACCATACGCTTTCGGACTCTCAGTATCACGACGATTAGCCATGATGACCAACGCTCGCCAGCAGGTCCCCATTAGTGGGAGACTGTTAGTTGATGGATACCGCAACATGCCAAACTCCACACCAGATGCCGGTTTCTCGCAGGTAAGCTTTCCGTAGACGAAGGGCCTTCTTGGTATGCGCCAAGCTAACCATTCATTTACAGAGACCAAAAAGTAGCATCTTCGACGTCAAAGATCCAATCCAAGTACATCTCCTCACCGAAACCGCCCTTGCCGACAGTCGCACCTATGAAATTCTCTCTCAAGACCAAGTCGACGACCTCAAGAAACAATCCCAATATCTCAGCCAACGCATCGAACAAACAAAGGCCAACCTCGCCCTTCAAACAAAGTACCGCGATGCGGCGGTCTCTATGGCTAAGCTATACGCACCACCACGAAACTCTGGCGAACCCATATCCGACGATGCACAAGCTGCCGAGGCAGAAAGAGAAACGGCAGAGAAGCGATGCGACGAACTGGCTACAGAACTATTCCAGTTGGAAAAGAGACATATGGAGATGCAGAGACAGTTGCTGGAGCATACCTCCGCCATCTTGAAGTTGACGCATCGGGGAACGAACCAAAGACAACAACTCGCCATGGGAAACCCATTGGGTCTCCAGTTGATTAATGGTATGCCAGGAAGCCCAGAAAGCTTATATGGCTACTCCAACCGGAATAGCATGTCTTCAAACCCCGAATACATGGACGAGCCAGGACAAATTGCTAGAGGAGCAGCTGTCAATGCGCTTGAGATCCCATTAAAATCACCAATCCGCGAACAAACCAACAAGTTACGGGAGGACCTGGAAAACCTTAAGGAGGACAACAACCGACTGGCACAAGAGAATGGACTTTTGCGGACGGCGGAGCAGAAGCTAGAAATGCTCAACGACACAGTACGCGAACTCATCATCTCATTTAACCCAGGTGAGAACGCCGAGTACCCAGAGCAACCACGAAGCGCCGCCAACGGACAACACGTTTTAGAGTCGAAACTGGATTACCTTGAGAAGAGTCTTCAAATGGCGCGACAAGAACAGGAGTCGTCTAGCGGTGGCGGCTCCGACGACAACCCAGAAACCCAAGCTCGTTTACGACAAATCAACGGCATTGTACTCGCCATGTTAGCATCAGCAGGTGCGGCTCAACCACCATCACCAGGACTAACAGGACGGCCGGTGGAGGATGAAATCACGTATCTTGAGCGGGCTATTGCGTTGGCTGAGAAGGAGCTGGGACCTCGCGGCAACATGTCGGTTTCTACAACAAGTGGTAATGTGGAGGGAGAACTGAAGACGATTTGGGATAGCATGCAGGCCAAGGCCGCTTTCTTCAAGAAGGATAAAGAGGAGCGTGCGAAGCAACGAGCCGAGAAGGGGCTTCCCGAGGATGAAGATGAAGATGCGGAAGAGGAAGATGTTAATGAGCCATATAGTTTCATTGCTTTTACTTCCAAGGTGCAATGGATGGCTGGTCGTGTTCGCAGACTTGCGGATGAGAAGATTGTGCTCAAGAGACAAATTAAGCAGCAGCGTGAGCTTAACCAGAAGGCTGACGCTGAGGAAGTTCTCCGGTTGCAGAGAGAGTTGGATAACAAGGAGGATGAGGTCAAGGATTTGCGCGAGCAGTTGACAGAGGTTAAGGGCCATCTGGAGGGTGCTCGTAGCGAGAATGCTCAGAACGAAACCATGTTACAAGCTGCTCTTCGAGATATGGAAGAGCTCACAGAATCTCGGGCTATCTCCGCGAACGATGCTGAGAAGACCAAGGCCATTCAAGCCGACCTCGATAAGGCGCGGGAAAAGCTCAAGGAAATGGAAACCCGTGCCACCGCTGCAGAATCTGTCAAGAATGAAGCTGAAACTGCCAGACAACAAGCCGAATCGCGCCTCACCTACGCCGAATCCCAGCGTAAGGAACTGGAAGTCAAGGTGGGTGCTGTCGATGGCAAAATCACCAGTCTCTCTTCTCAACTTGCCGAGGCGAATACTGCTCGCGCAGCAATCAACGAGGCTTTGGATACTAAGCAGAAGGAGGTTGATATGAAGACGCGCCAGGTTCAAGAGAAGGAGGATCTGCTTGAGAGTATGAATCTCATGTTAGCAGAACTCAAGACCGAACTTACCATTGCCCAGGCCGAATTGGACGGTGCCTATGGTTCTCGCGCGGAAAGAGCAAAGGACATTGCAGCCATGAAGAGTTCCCTTGAATTCCAAAAGATGACCAACGAAACCGAGCTTCTCAAAAAGGAACTCGCCAACACCGTCAAACAACTCGAGGAAATCACCCAAGTATCCATCGCCGCCGAAAAAGAGAAGACCGAAATCGAAGCCCGTCTCGACGAAGCCGAACAAGCCCGTCTCCAAACCGAATCCGACATGGCTGAGGTGCGATCCCGTCTCGACAAGGAAGTCCTCGCCAACCGCGAACAACAAGCCAAACTCCAAGAACGCATCGAAGCAGAGAAATTGAAAGCCCCCGTCGGTGAAGAGGCAAAGAAGAGTGCGGTCGTCTTGAGTGAGCAGTTTAGAACGGCGATGAGAGAGGAGAGGAAGAAGTTCCAGGAGGAAATTAGGGAGGAGCAGGTTAGGAGGCGGAAGGTTGAGGAGGAGGTTGTTAGATTGCGGAAGGCGGCGGGGATTGCGAGGAGTCCGACGACGCCGGGGACGGGGAGGTTGCCGCCTTGGCAGAGTTGAGGGGGGTGTTTTGGTAGAGTTATGTATGGTACTGATGCATTTATGCGGATATATTGTCAACATATTTTATGGAATTGTGAATGTATGTGTGTGTAAGTGCAATTTTGTTTTTGGAGCAGTTGGTGCGCATTGTGTAAGCACAGCTGTATTACAACCAGCCAACTCAGTCAGCTATTTATTACCTTTGCTAGTTAGTTAGTGCTTACTATTATGGCCCATCACACTGCGCACGCATCAAACTCAATAAAAGACATTACCACAAATAGAACAAAAAGTCGTGAGATATAAATGTATCATCTTGTTAAAAAAAAAAGTCAAAACCCACTAAACTAAATAAAAACACAAAAGACAAACCCCAAGAAAAACTCCAAAACACCATCGTCAGAACCCGACCAGATAGAACGCCAAGAATAATAACAATAAAAACCACAAAAACAAACGATACATCTAGAGATGTCCTCCTCTCATACCAAGAAACACCAAAATTACCACCCACGTAACCAACCAAGACGCACCAGGGTATCGCCGAGCACAAAAACAAGTAAACAAAGAAATGCTAGCCCAGCCAAAAAGGAGCAAGAAAAACGCCAGTAGAAAACTTTCCAGGAACCAGTCGACAACAAAGGAAATCCAACCACATTCAATTAACCCATCATCCGTTGGTCTTCCGAATTAGCGGACCCGGTGGTTGACTGTGTGGGGCTCTCAGGCTCGGGGATAACCGGCTTGCGAGAGGCAGGAATGTCGCTTGTTGATGGGGGAAGAGTAGCTCTGGAGACTGAAAGTGAAGATTGCGATGGGCTGGATGAGCCGACAGTAACGTACGCCGAGCCAGATGGCTCTCTAGTGACAATGGGTCTAGGTGCGGCAGCGGCGTATACTGGAGCCCAAACCTGGTGGTGCAGGGTGGCCACGTGAGCGATCTTAGTGGCAATCAGGCCAATGTTGGCAACCTCGGGCTTCAGGGGACCGGAAGAAACACCGCGCGATGGGCGGTAAGGACGGCCAGAAGTACCGTTGGTAAAAAGGTGCCACGCCTTCATGCCGCGGAAGTCACGAAGACGGGGGAGAACCTCGCTGACAAGCGAACGGAAAATATCCGTCTGGGCTTCGATGATCTTTAGGTGGTTGGGAGTCGACATAATGTTGCGGAGCTTCTGTTCGACCTCAAGGATCTTGCTGAGCGGGGCAGAGGTGTTCCTGACAATCTGGGTGGCCCATGGCGAGATAACATTCTGGTAACGAGATGCGATGGAGCGAGGGTTGGAAGCAGTAGGCGTGCTACGGAGAAGGTCGACAAGAGCCTGGTGCATGCGCTCACGGTTGTTGGTAGAAGTAGCGGGGCGAACAGGCGAGGCGTTCTGGCTGAAGATGAGGGAAGCACGGGGCGATGAATCAGCGGAACCAGTAGAAGTGATGGTCTCCTCGTCGTCGTCAACGTCCATGCTATCCGACACAACATACTGAGGGACAGGGCCATTGACAGGGTACTCACGGACGAGCTCGTCAAACTGCGCCATGGCCATAGACAAGGCAACCATTTCTTGAATCTCCTCCCGGAACTTGTGGATGCGCTCTTCGTCATGCATAAAGGTAGGAGGGATAGTAGAGCAAGGGCCAGTGGCAGTGCTCTGAAGGGCCTGGTGATGATGATGGTTGTGCGACAGAGGGAAGCGGTAGAGGAAAAGAGCAGGCAGTGTCAACTGGGCCATACCAATACCAATGATGGCAACATCACCAAGAGCCTTGACATGAGCCAAGTTGGCCTCATTCAGGTTGTTGGTGAGATCAGGCATGTGGGTCTGGATGTTGGAAAACCAAGCCTGAGCAGAGGTGATATCCAGACGATCGGCCGACATCTTCTTGTCGAAATATCTACGCTCGAACTTGACAGTGTCCTCGATCAGGGAAGGGCGAAGGCAACGAATTTGGTGGTTGGCGACATCCAGCTTCATGGCCTCGAGCACGCTAAGCAAATCGCGAAGACCCTTAACTAGCATCTTAATGTCGTTGGTGCGGTTGCCCTTGCTGAGGAGATTGTACATGTCGTCGACCCAGTCGTCACGCATCGGGGCGCAGTGTGACTTGAGGAGAGTAGCGAGCCAAGAAGCAAGCTTCTCAAGATCGGCGACACCATGGTCAAACTGCTGCATGAGAAGCTCCAAGTTGAAGCACTCGTCGAGAGATGCACGATCTCTTGATGGTACGAGAGTCTGGATAATCTCCTTGACCGCCTTGAGCAGCGCTGGCAAGCACCATGTCTTCTCGCCACCCCAGCGCTTGTTGAAGACATCACGGTCAGTCATGAAGACAGTGAGTTGTTCCGTCAGAAGCTGCCAGAACAGATCCGCTTTCTGGTTCTTCTTGCGTCCCTTATCGCCATCCATGTTAGGACGGAAGTGGAGCTCCGGGTCAAAGTTGATGTCGTGGCGAAGGCGTGAATTGAGTACTATTCTATTCACGTCCAACTCGACAAGAGTGTGACGGGTAACCGGGGGCTCAGTCGGCAGATCTGGGCGAGCGGTGCTAACGGGTGAGGAAGCCTTGTGCGAAGGCTGTCTTGATATTGGGGGCGTGGCAGGAGCAGCAGTGGAGGTGTTGGTGTTGAACGAGGTCTCATCGTGGACTCTTGGGTTGCTAGAAGAAGCCTGAGGTGATGGCTCGACGGTAGTCTGTTGCTTAGATGAGACGGCGGGCTGGACTTCGGGCTCCTGTCCCTTAGTCGTGTTGCCGTTTTCCATGCCGCCGGTTGGAGCGTCTTGGGCAGCCATGTCGAAGATGTGTGTGTGTGTTGAAGAGTTGAGTGGTTGGTTGGCGAAGAACCAGTAAAGTCGGTGGATAGTGGTCAAAGTGTAATTAGCCTAATGACTGGGGGTCGAGTTAGCGAAATGGGAACCAAAAAGAAAGAATCACGAGATGCGAGGTGAGGGAGGGCAAAAATGAAGCACGATGAGGGGGCGAATGAGGGCGAATATAGTACAGACAATATTCACAGTCCATCCGATTGCCACAATGCAAGAGCAGCCAGTAAAACCTTGAAGCTCGCCACAGTCAGGCACACAGACATACACACACAAAAAGCCGTTTGGCTGTGCGTGCGTGCGGATAGAAGCCAACGGGTGACGGGAGACACGGGTACTGGGGGTGCTGCATGCAATCGCCAAAAGCCAGGTGCGACCAGGAGAGAAATTCCAAAAAGCGGGCAGGAAGGCATAAGAGGAAGTGCATTCAGTAAGACGGGCAGGAAGACCAGGCAGAAAAAGTATGGGTGTGTGATGAAACAGAAAAGCACGAGACAAGAGATGTGTATTTCGTTCAATTACGCCTGCGCCTGTGGGTTTTTCATCCGGTCCGTGTGTGTGTGTGTGTGTGTGTGTGTGTATGTATTGGGTACGGGCGAGACAGATAGCGAACGGCATAAAGTGAAGCGAGAACAAAAGACGGGTCTTGGTCTTTGGCCTGCAGCACTGATCCATCGCCAACCAAAGACGAGATCCATTCAGGGCGGTCGGGCAGCTGAGTCGGATCAGCCAGACACCGACACACTGATGTAGCGATGCACAGAGGGGGATAAAAGAAAAGCGAGAAATGGGAAAAACAGAAATCCCGTCACACGCAGTACTAAGAATGAAGACAGACAGACCGCCGGACCCAATAGTACCACGGCCACCCGCCACAGTGCAGATTCACCGCATCACCGCAGAGGAAACCAAATCCAAGACATTGGGCTCCAAATAGAGCGCTAATAAGCCAGCACTTGCATAGCCAGGTTCGTCTAGCTGCATCTAGGGCGAGTGCTAGTGCAGAATTTGTAATCGGGGAAGCCATCAGATTTGGGAACATTCGGGTGTGAAATAAAGGCCAAGTGAGACGTGCGGCTGGTATTGGCGATAAGTGGTTGGGTTGACTACATATAACGGAACATCCGTGTTGTATGAAAACCGGTCATATGGTTTTTTTCGGAATGGGGAATCTCGTGTCGACTACAGATACCACAAAATACTTACAAATCTAATATAGGCGTAGTGGAAAGTTCTGGTGTAGTCGGAGGTCGTCGGATACGGTGTGACGTCGATAAAGCCGAGTATTAAGTAATTATTCTTGAATCAAAATTCGACAAAGACAACAGTCGTAGGCGAGAGAATCGGGGGGAATCGACTGATATTAAAAGACGGTAGGATAGCTCGAAGCAAATGTTACAGCTATAAAGGCGCTCAATATCAAAAAAGAGTGTTTGTCGCAAAGGCAGAGGCCGGAATAAAGGCGGTCAAAGAAAGACGGAGTCGGCTTCACAGTAGCGAAAGTGAAGAGGGTGGAATAGGTGAACAAGTGCAAGAGGCAAAAGGCAAGCAAAAAGGTCAGGCTAACAAGGCAAGAAAGACGATTGAAGCGTAGTTGAAGACACGCTGGTGAACAGTGTTGGCGATGTGATGATGATGATGACGATGAATAATGCTGTAAGGCCGCTATGATAAAAGTAACAGGAAAAAGGAAAAACGGGAAAAACAAGCTGCGAGGCCAGGAGACAGGAGGGCGGAGATGCAGCAGTTTAAGTACCATGAGCCATTATAATAGACCCAGGGGCTGTTCTCACTAACTTGAACAAGCGATGCTAAGCACACGCCCCCTGGGTTTCAGCACAACACCCCCCCTCTCGCTCCCTGTCTTGCGTCGGTCTTGGCTTTAGTGCTTTACTGACTTGTTGCGGCCAGACCTTTTTGGGACCAAGGACAGACCGTTCTCATACAGACTATAAGAGGAGCCCCCGTAGTGGCAGAAATCGGAGGTGGTGTTTCAATGCTACGGCGACCCCATGGGCACGGAAGAAGCGGGTCTATAATGAATGGGGACTAGTACAAAGGCAGCCCGGGACTAGTCAAGGGGAGATACGGAGCAGAGCCGAGACGAAGAAGATGGCCGGGGATAATCGATCCTAATGTGTGTATGTAGTGTATGACTGTACATACGTATGTATGTACATATATGCATATGGATGTTGTTGTCTGATCCCGCAGCGTCGCACCTGCCACGGCTTGCATGAGACGCAGAAGCACCAGACTTGGAAGGATGACGCCGGTCATACTGTGTATGCGGCCACATCCAGTAGGCGTTGTAGCCAACAAGTTGGTTAGTTAATGAAAATATATGGATTGATTATGTGGAAATTTCTCCACCACTGAAAAGACCTTGATGGTTTGTTTTATATAATGTAAGTACAGACATGTGTATGTATATATATGTATATGGGTATGTATATATATTACTACCACCCCGAACCCAGGACACACCACAAACATGTCGGCACGTCATCATGGCTTCTTTAATTCACCTGAACTCTGCCTCCACAAAAAACCAAAACCCCACCAATACACCCATAGCGACTCCTCAAATCCCTATTAAAAATCCCCCAATCCATTCATCACACTCTTACCCAGTGATGAGGGGGGGAGAGGGAAATCCGGCTGGAATGGCCCCGTACGGGCATCGCCAGAGGGCGTCAAAATCCATCCACAACAGGTGGCAAACGAATGGGGCAAATGATCTATGGCGCAAGCACCAATTTTATCATTTATCGCTGTTACAAGCGTAGCGTTGCAAAGAGTTGCAAGCGTTGCAGGCCAATGTAGCGTGGTATTTTTTTTCCCAGCCAGGTTCTCCTCCGATTTTTTCTCGTTTTTTTTTGGGTTTCTTATTTTTCGTTACTTCTGATTTTTTTTAACGCCCCCAGTAACTTTCCCTTTTCAGAACTACTTCCTGTTCTATCGACCTGTGAGCTTCTAGACTTGTTCCGTCTGGTCCCACAGTTTCTAAACCCTTATCCCCTCATTATCATCGTCATAGAACATTGAACATTGACTCTTCTAAACATCACGATCCACGTCGAAACATTCGTCGATGAACGTTTGTTTTGGCCAAGTCCAAACTTGTATAGATATCCTAGTCCATCTGGTCTTTGCCATATTCAATCGCCCCTACCCCGTTTTCTTGTTCCGCCGGGTCTCCACCTCGCCGCCGCAGGGTCTCGTCACTGAATAAATGGGCGAAAAAGTGGTCCGCCCGGTCCCTCTCTCACAAGCTCTGGCTCACGCTCACACTCATAACCACGCTTCTTCAGCTATGCCACCGTCATCATCGCCGTCTCATACACATCGGTTACCCGGAAAAATACAAGCCCATCAAACAAGCGTCCATCTGAGTCTGTGCAGCAAAGTCCATCACAACTTTACAACTTGCCGTATATCTGTGTATCCTTAAGAAGCAACTGGCTTTTTGCCCTTGACCCAGCAGGAAGAAGCCGACTACACTCGCCCTCCCCCTCTTGGAATGCTCACACCCCTCTCCACATTGTGGCTTCAGCCATGTCTTTGACCTGTCGTTGTGCGCTTTCACTGACTGTACACTTGACTCCCTTATCTAATTCTCGAATGTATTTGACTAACTACAGTACATATGTACATATAACACAAAAAAAGCTGCAACTCTGCCCAACGAATTCATACTGTATATATGTAATGAACACAGCAGCTGGCACAAAAATCAGCCAACACTACAATACGCTCAGACACCAATAGCAACAAAAGAGAAACTGGGGGGCATATGATTTGCCATGTTTATTGCCAGTATATGATAGCCCTTTCATAAACTATACAGTAGTGACACTCACATGTGTGTTGGGTTCTCTGACTGGCTGGCTGGCTGACTGGCTAACTAGCTAGCTAGTTCTTCTCCAGTTTTGTTGGCCTATCTCTTTTCATATCCCTTGCTGTGTATACGTACATCTAAATGTACATCTGAATATACATACATGTAACAACCAAACTTCAACACACAAGGCCCAGTGAAATCACCCACTTGTTGTCTCTGGTTGCCCAGCCTGATTTTCTGTGACAAGCGATGTGTTGTTTCTGCTAGACAGACAAGTTGCACCCCCGTAGATGGGACCGGACATGTTTGGGACGGCGCTTTGACTTTGTGAAAGTGAGGAGATGGGGTAAACTGATTTGATGGGCTGGGCTGGACTGACTGGGCTTAGGATAATTCAAGCCTGTTTGTAACTACAAATGGATTTTATAATGGTCTGGGCTTTGCCTCCGCGCCATGGGCTTTTCTTTTTTTTGGGGCTTTTTATGTTTTGAACAATGATTATGTCGTGTGGACCTTTGTGCAGGTTACCGGTCTATATCAGTCGTATTTACACTCTGGTTAAGCCAACATTTGCCATGCAATATCCTCAGTGCCTCAATGGAGCCACCGCACCGCACCGAACCGGACACAAACACTATTCTGGCTATTCCGACGAACAGCACTAAACAACAGCCCACCATTGAAAGCCCCTGAACTCGCCTCTTCCTCTTCCTCCATCGCCGCTCAAAGCAACGCAACGCAACGTACACACAAGAAGAAAAAAAACGATGAGCAAGTGAAAAGACCTCTTTCAGTAACACTAACAGCCACTAAAGTCTCCCTCCCTTTAGCACTTGATCACTATCAATTTTGTACATCTCGCCCGCCAACCAACCAAGCCGAGGTGAGCTTAACCAAGTTAGTCTGGTTTAACTAGCTGAGACATTTTTTTTCGACTCTTTTCTTTTTGAGAGGGGGGGAGGGGAGCCCAGTTCCTTGATGGAATTTTAGCATATAGTATGGAAGAAGCGCTGGAAACACCGGTAGCGCCGGAATCACGAGACATTGTGCGGATCCGGATGTGTTTTTGCCTTCAAAAGTGTCTTAGGAATTTTAGAAGGAAAACGAGGTTCAAAAAAAGATAAGAAGGAAAACTAAAAAAAGGGGAAATTCGAGTCTAGTAGTCGTCTTCTTCTTCTCTTACTGGTGGAGTTAAGAATTTGTAAGTAACGGATTTGATAAGTGGTTCGTGGTAGATAGTGGCCTGTTTTGTCCAAGTCAAGTCAAGTCGGATGATGACTATTTTTCGTGGATTTTTGGTGGGTTGATTGGCGGCGGTGATTTTCGGGCGATGTGCAATGAAGGCCCGGGGCAAGGCCGAGCATTGTAGTCTTCACAGGGGATCAAGGAGGGGAAACTCTTCTATGAGGATCCGGAGGAGTCAAAACTATAGTTTGTATGTAACGGAGCCGATAAGTTCAAGGTTATACTGTACCCTAGCGGTGCCGTGTTTGTGTGGATTATTCTTTGGTTATTGGCGGTGTGTATTCATTATCAGGTTAGGCCGCATGCATTGCATTGCATCAAATTCAATCGTCACAAAAAAAAGACAAACCAACCAACCAGACAAAAATCCGCCCGTAATGCCCCATCTTTGAAGGGTCGATCAATATAATAGACAAAGAAGAAGAAGACCCAACGTCACGTGATACAGGTAAAGCACTATCCATTTACAAGGGGGTCAGAAAGTGCATGCATAAGACAAACAAAGCACAAAAAAAGCAGAAAACTAATGAGAAGTTCTAAAATGGGAATTTCGGGAATGATGCTTCTTTGGAGGTGTTTAGCTTTGAAGTTGAAAAGGAAGAGGAGGGACCTTTTAGATGCTTTAGTCCCTTTTTGGAGCTAAACGGGCCTCTACTGTTTTGGCTTTTGGCTTTGGGCTTTGGGCTTGAAATGGGCGGGGGGGGCGCTGGCGCTGGCGTGGATGTGGGCTTGGGCGGTTATTTGCCTCTTGAAGGCTTGAGCGTAAATGGTTTGGTTTTCTAGTGCATGTGCTAGAATGATGGGTTCTAGCGGTGGTCTTGGTTGGTTTTAGTGGACGGTGGGATCAGGTACAGGGGACACTAAGGGATTTGGTTTAACCCTATAAGACCCTACAATTGGACTGTTTGATAAGACGGGATTTTAGATTCAAGACTACATGTTGATTATAGATGGAATCTATGATAGTTTTGTTATTGATTTTCTTGAACCAAGTAATAGGGAATATAGAAAACCTACGAAAATAACCTGAAAGTCGTAAACAAACTATAATTCTCGTGTTTTGACGCCGATCGCCCTTTGACATGTACCGGATGTAGTTCGGCCGAGTCCAGATGATTGGGATGGGTACACAATCTTTTTGCTGCTTATATACTGCTTATATGGGCTACATATGAAAAAAAAAGTACATGTCCATAGTACCTATAAGATAAATATACACTGGGGAGAAAGGTCATTTATACTATGGGCTCTCTCATTCTCAACCAAGACTTTTAAAGAGAAAAAGATACTTGCTGTGATGTAATGTGATGAACATACATATAACACACGTACAGAGCTACGTAGTATCAGCTGACGCCCACAACCAAACCTACATATGTCGTCCATCTATACCCAATGAATCAGAATCCATGACCCATCTGCAGTGTTCTTTCCAACACTCAGTAAAACCGATGAGAGTATTTTTCTTGTCATCTGATAATGTCAGCTCCAAAGGCAATTTTGTCTCGGATGAGGAGATAATGTGGGGGACGGGCGATTTAGAAAACCGCCAGACCATGTCTTTTTCAATGTGGGTTTGTGGAAATTTGTAGTGGAGGTTCAAGAGAATTACCGTTTTGGGAGGGGGAAAGAGGGGATCCACTGGGCGGGTATTTCTGGGGAATTCGAATGACGTCGTGTGGATATGAATGAGGTGGGGTTTTTAGTGAAGAGGTCAGAAAGAAAACTCGTGATGGGAAATTATGGCTTCTCAAGTTTCCTTTTATAGCCTTCTTAAAAAGTGCCATTTCATGTATGCATATACATACATATGTACCTTCCAAATCAAACCTAACCTAAACAAGATGAATTCACTAAATGCAAACCTAATGTAAATGTCTGTACCACCACTGTCGCGTCACACACAAAAACCCACCCTCTCAACGACGACAACACATTCAATTCCGCTTGAAATCCTACTATACAAGTATGTTTTCCTCGCATTTCAATATCTGAGCCGAACAAAAATTTCTTTTTTTTTTTCCTTTCTTTTTGTTCTGGTTCTTTCCCAGCCCTTCTGATTCGACCATGACCAAGAGGGGGTCCGGCCTAAAATATCCCTTGTTTGCCGAGTCGGATCCTCGCATCACCTCCCGCCATGCTGCATGAAATGATCTGCGGGGTTATTTAGTGGATTAGTTAGGGTTTATATGGGGGTGTATGGATTTTGGGTGATGAGATGAGGGGTTGAAGAATTAGTTGTGGCTGGTGAAGGACTTGATGACGGGTGAAGAACTATATAAATATTGAAAGAGTTGGTGATTCTTTTGTTGAGGGTTGGGTTTTTTTCTCATGGATTGGATCTATTGATGAGGTTTCCATGGTCCTTGAGGGTCTTGGATATACCTCCTACTTCCTGTTCCGCCAGTTTGCGTTCGGGGGTCATTGGGGTCTAAAATATACAAGGGGGAGGGGTGTTTTATATGGTTGTTGGTGGCGTTTTAAGAGATTGGATGGAGGGAAGAAGAAATAGAAGAAACAGAACAAGAAGAAGAAGACATGAAAAGAGGTTTCGAGGTATGTATATAAAACTCCCAGTTAAGATAACGAAATAGTCTAGACTCGACCAAGTGAATATGAATCATCAAGAGGAGTGTTGAAATTGCATTTAGTGGAATGAATCAGGATGGATATGGCGAGTGCTTTGACGACGTCAGAGCGACGATTTATACATTGTGGGTTTAGATGGATGGATTTGTGCACGCGACCTATTGGAACATGCGGTGTCTAAATAGTTCATAAAACCCGGGATTGTCCGTATATCTTGGGTTTCCTATACTCAGTATTGGGTCAATAACCAACTTTTTGACATCCCTAAGTTATTCACTAGTTTTCTTTAGTCGAGGGGACAAAAACCATCAAGTATGACAACATCATTACCATGAATCCATCCAATACAATACATCGGCCTACTAACCAAAAACAAAAACCACAACCACCCTGTCTATTCGGTGAAAGCCCGGTCGGTTCCAATCAAATATATACCACATACGCACGTTAGTTTACCCGTATTTCCTGTCTCTCTCAAAAAAAAAGCCGGTAAACCGGCCCAGTATTATTCCCCCGCGTCATTGACCGTACGGTGAAGGTTGCGGTGAAGACCTTTTCTACGTCAACAGAAGTCCTGGCGTAAAAAGTCGCCACCGTTTTTTTTTCCTTTTCAAATTCGGCCTTGGTAGCTGTCGATCGTTCGCTGGGAATCCATATGTAGGAGGGTCCCTGTGGCGAGACGAGAGGGATCTTGCAGTAGCCAACCACGAAGCCAACTAACCAACTAACCAAAAAAAAACGAAAAAAAAACTAAGTAGGGAGGATACGAAAGGGATACACTATAGTGGTTTATAGCTCTCTGCAAAATACTGCGTTTAGAATACTGGATTGGAATTCAGCCCTCGGTAAAGAAACGAATGGAGGAGGAGGATCTATTGCACTTTGCCGTCCTTCCTTTTTCAATTTAGTCGCCTCGGTGGATGATTTTGTCGAGGCCGTTTATAGTGTTTGTTCCTCGGTACGGGATACACGAGACATTCATTCACCATGGGCCAGCTCACTTGGTACAACATGCTTATAAAGAAACTCCGGAAACGGTCAGTCCGTAGCTTAGTTGGTCTTTAGAAGTGAACCTAATAATGAGTGAGTGAACCTTGTATTGATCATACACTCCAGAACAGAACAGAACAGAAGGACAAAAAAAAGAAATTCTTTCTTTTCAAGGTGACACATTTCGGTGTTTGTTATTTGGTGTTTTCATATTTGCTTGCTTGCTTGCTTGTATATGAAGAACGGTCCGTTGACTATGTTTTACACAACTATGTTTTCTGAAGCGACCTGATGGAATCTTCAAACAACCATTTGAAACCCAAGTTTCTAGCATATACATGTCCATACAACACACAAAAAGAAAAAAAGCAAAGAAGAGGAAAATGATAAATTATAAGCCACATCATATGACTGAATTCCGACCCCGGATCCAGACCACCAAATTCCCAAAATTCTTACCATCTAACTTCCTTATTTGGGCGTTTATTCTCGAGTCCAACCCGTTTCTTTCTTTCTTTTTTTGTTTGTTCTTGCCCTTTACCGGATCTCGGCAGAATGGATGTGCCTTTTTTTCTCTTTTCTTTTTTCTTTGTTTCTTAGGATGCCATTGTATTCGTGTTTTCTTTGATTCGTGGAAGCTATGTTTTCTTCTTTTTTTTCTTCCTCGCTACCGTTCATCATTACTTTTGTATGTATGTATGTATTACACTCTGTCGTCATCAACTTAAGAGGCTTTGCTTATTAGGCTGCAGTTTTCTTGCTTGGCTATCAATGCACCATAGGTGTTTTATGACCAGCTTCCATATAATACAAACTTTGTACATAACGTACACTATTTCTCCGCCTCACAAAGCCTCCGTTTGTTGAAAACTACTATTCAATCCCGTAGAACCTATATGCATTGTCGCCGCTATTATCCACGTAGCATTCACTACTCCATCGTGTGGTGGCAAAGTATACTCGCCTCACGCCATCCGTCTTCCTAACCACCATAAACTCTACAGAACCCTAACAAACTATGGTATACAATCAACATCCGTTCGTCGTTCCCGAATTCCATCTTATACTTTTTGTTTCCGGGTCTTGTAGCTATGTACCCTTTCACCCCTATATCCCCTGAACTCCAATACAACTCCACGTGTAGTCTGCAGCAGGATTGTCAGTGCCAAAGGACAAAGTACTTACATACATATGTATATCCATCCATTCGTTCTTTGTAAAGACACATGGACCATTCAGTATTGGCTGGCTGACTATCTATCTTCCATACCTTGGCTGCCCCGCTGACCTGCAACCTGCGGGCTAACGCTACGAGGGGTGGGGTATATACATACCTACATATATACATTATCTATACAGACTAGATAGCTGATAATGGCTCATGTCGATGGCGTGCATCGCTACCCAATGCTACGGGGCCACATTTCCCGTGTACATTGAGGCCTAATGGCCAGCTAGGTGGTGCCGATGCGTGGTATCGGAGAAACATGGAAGAGGGGATACGAACGAGGACATACATAGGTAGGAGTCGTCCATATCACTATTGCTCAAGAGTTATACCCGGAGGGCTTGATCTTATGCAGATTCCTTCTCCACCAACCAGCCGGCTTTAGTTTCTTCTCCGGGTCATGTTACCAACCATTTCAATCGTAAATGCTCCACAAAGTACGGCTGTTACTCAACCCTAACATTGATTACCGGCTTCTATATATGAAATCTCCTTGTTTGTGATCCTGCCGTTATGTGCACCATATGTATGTACATGATCCTGACGATCGTCCATTCCGGGAAAAACACCCCACAGTCCGTTTGTACCTATCCAGTCCGTTCCCCCCCACGTCCAACGATGCAAGCGCAACCCAGCCGCAAGCCCAGCCGACAAAAACCCCTCTATCGAGTCGAAAAAGCCAACACCAAAAGCTGAAAAAAACGCATTGCAAACAGCCCAAGCATGTATGTATTGTACCTTCACCGCAGCCCAACTCCTCCTCTACTCGTCTCCGTCACACCGGCGTCTTTTCCCCACCCGATGCCTTGGTCCACAGCAAACCCGCACTCATCTTCCTTTCATGTACCTACTTACATATGTACCCCCCACCAGTCCAAATACACCAAGCAAATGCCTTCGACAAAGAGGAAGCTGTGTGTTTACTCATGTAGTACATCGTGTCACTAGCAATTACAAGAAAGCCTGTACACTCCGCAACTTTGCACAAAGTGCATAAGCTGTTGGGAGTGACACGCACCAAAGTCCGCACTTACTCTTGCCATACCCAGAGTAGCCTGGCTTCTCGGAACTGTATAGGAGAATGGGGAATGCGGAAGGTGTTGATCGTAGAAGACTTGTGCGCCTTGTCTTGAAGGAGATACCTAGATGAAGGTCTTTGTACTTACATGTCGGCCATCGAGGAGTCGATAACAACGTTGGTAGTTCGTTAGTCTTGTGCGACCTACTCTCAGCTTGAATACCCACCTCCCGTAATCCACTCGTCCGTTCACCCTAGAGACTTCTCGTCTGAACCATGGCCGACATAAATCACATGTGATAGATATGCGCACGTAATAGTGGGGACATCTCATTGATTAATATCGTATCTTGATCATAGTTACTCCTATAAAGTCTCCTTTGAAACAAGAATAGTAACAAGCCCCCAATGGTAAGAAAGTAAGAGACACACCGACAATCCCTACCTACTCATCTGTAACATGTATGTACACCGAAATCAAAGAATCAAGAATACGTCCTTCTCCATGTAACCCCGACCCATTCACCCCCAGAACCTAGTATAAAGTGGCATACGGCATTCATGCCACGTCGTCGTACATGGGGCGTCCGGCGCTCGTATTGGGGGCGGCGACTTCGATCGGGGCCACGTCGCTGCGGGTGAATATGTGCATGAACAGCGGTGGGGGCCCGTTCAAGGGAAAGGGTAGTAGAAGAAAGAGGAGAAGACGAAAAGAACGGCAGTTGACATGGGTCTTTTCACTCTTCCTCTTTCTCTCTTTCTCTCTGTCGGGAAAAGCAGACGGAAACGCCTGAGAAATCGAACTTGGACTCGTGGCGGCGGGACCGCGTGCGGTGGGCATGTGGTGTGACGTCGGGGCAATTTGTATCATACTAGCGCGTCGCCACGGGGGTTGAGTGGCGTTTAGAGAGGTAGGAAAGAAGAAAGAAACGGAATGTGGGAGTGGGAGTGGGAGTGGCGGGAGGGGGTTGGTGGATTTGCTTGCATTACAGTCGTGTATGTATGTACCTAGAGTCGCCTAAACGCCGGTCCGGTAGACAAGCGGGTTGTCGACCGGACGATACCCAGAGAAAGTCAAAGAAAGAGTGAGCCAAGATTAGTTGATCACGATGGACATCTAGAGGAGGTTAGTATGGCTGTTTGAGGAGTTTGATAGAGCGAACTTACCGCCATGACGACACAGCATATACTGATATAAGGACTCAGTCGTTCTCCTATTCTCGCGCACTTCCAGAAGATCCCCATGAAACTAGAACGTGTTAGCTCTTGAAACTTGTCACCATATTTTTAAACACCTACCCAGTCTTATGTCCATCCATGAAGCCAGGAAAGATGGCATGGACATAAGCACTCGTGCACACCAACAATAGAATCACTAACAGTAGTGACTGAAAGTTGAAAAGGGCCGTCTATACATCAAGTTAGTGTCAGAACATAATACAGTGCACAGTAAATTCATACCATAGTGAAAGCTTTAGTGGATTCTAAACGAGTGGCTTATCAGAAATGAAAGAGAAATCACAGAAATAAATTTAAAACTCATAAATCGCAAATCAACCTAACTCATTTGTCGTCATTATCGTTCCGACCGCAGCTCAGCTCCCTGTTGCCAGGTATCACAGATCATGGTCACGTGTACAAGAGATACTAGGGTTATGTCAAGTAGGCAAGTTCACTTTGGTGGAGGGTTCGCGATCATCCCATCACGAATCGTTTAGTATACTTGCCATTGAAATATTGAAAGCGCATTTGTCGCATAACCTATTTCTCAAAGCACCGACATTAGTGCCTCTGTACGCCAACTCCGAGTCTCATTAGCTCTTACAGTCATCATAAAATCTATTGATTCAAGTCGCGATCTGCGCCAACCGAAACCATGGAACCTCGCGCGCGTGCTGCCAAGAACCTGGGGAAGATGACCTTCAGCAATGCTGAGCGTAAGTTTCTGCATCTTCGATAATCTCTAGATCACTATACTAATCCCATTCGCAGTCACCCAACTCCTCTATGCCCACGGAGACGTCAAGAATCCCAACCCCGAAACCGTCAAGGTCCTCGATGAGATCGCCACTGATTTCATGCAGTCCCTCTCATTTGAAGCCACACGCGTCGCAAACTACGCTGGTCGTCAAAAAGTCAAAGTGGACGACTTCACTTTTTCCCTTCGGAAGAATCAGCTCATGATTGGAAAGGTGTTGGAAACCACCGAGAAGAAATCAGAGATTGAAGCAGCGAGAAAGATTATTGATGCGTCGGAACAGAGTATCATCAAGAATGCTACATTAGATGAAGAAGAGGCAAAGAAGAGTAAGGCGGGGAGACATGAAGAGGAATTGGGCGAGGCCGATGATGATGAAGAGGGCTACATCGTGACGGGGAAGAAGAAGTAAACGGGATGGGTTTAAAACGGGCACATTATGGTTATGACTTTTAAGAGCGTTTTTAGAGAGCCACAGGTATTTAGACGTCAACAGCAGCGAGAATAGAGATCCACAGCATCATTCTTGTATATCGCATTCCCCATATATCAACCCAAATCACGTGCTCAGCCTTGCAGGATCATCCCGACGCGGCTGAACTTTTTTCCACGTCCGCCCGTTGCGCGCCGCATCCACAGAATTGGCAAGCACTCTTTTCGCAGACTTTCTTGAATAACTGTTACCATTGGACTTGTCGCGTTTACTAAAACTTACAAGGACAGTAAGAAGCCAGAAAAAAAGAACCATAGCAGCAAGAAAAAAAAGAGCAAGGACCCTTGAACAGTTACGAGCCTGCTTCTTTTTCTTGACCAGTCTACCCACCCCGCCATCTTTTCTTTTGCACAACTTTTTTTTCTATTAATATTACGAACATCACGACTTTTTGCTACGAATTGCGCTTTTTTCTTCATACACCGGTTACATATTCAATAAAACAAAATGCCTGTTCAGATCAGCGAGGTTAAGGGGAATAAGCGGGATAACCGCACCGCCGCCCACACGCACATCAAGGGTCTCGGTCTCAAGGCCGATGGCACTGCGGAGAAGCTTCAGTCTGGCTTTGTCGGCCAGACTACCGCCAGAGAGGTGAGTAGCCCATTGGGACGCGCGCACACGTATTGAGGATGTAGGAACTAACCAATTGCTTTTTGTCTCGACTCTCTAGGCTTGCGGTATCGTCGTCGACCTTATAAAATCGCACAAAATGGCCGGCCGTGGCGTTCTTCTCGCTGGCGGCCCTGGTACGGGAAAGACAGCTCTGGCCCTTGCCATTTCGCAGGAGCTCGGTACAAAGATCCCCTTCTGCCCTATTGTTGGTAGTGAGATCTACTCGTCGGAGGTGAAGAAGACTGAGGTGCTCATGGAGAACTTCCGTCGGGCTATTGGTCTGAAGGTGCGCGAAACTAAGGAGGTTTATGAGGGTGAGGTGACGGAGTTGACGCCGGAAGAGGCCGAGAACCCTCTGGGTGGATACGGAAAGACGATTAGTAACTTGTTGGTGGGGTTAAAGAGTGCCAAGGGACAGAAGAAGTTGAGATTGGACCCTAGCATTTACGAGGCGATTCAGAAGGAGAGAGTTACTGTTGGTGATGTCATTTACATTGAGGCCAACACTGGTGCTTGCAAGAGAGTGGGTCGGTCAGATGCTTATGCGACTGAGTTCGATTTGGAGGCGGAGGAGTACGTGCCTATTCCCAAGGGTGATGTACACAAGAAGAAGGAGATTGTGCAGGATGTCACTCTGCACGATTTAGATGTGGCCAATGCTAGACCACAGGGTGGACAGGACATCATGAGCATGATGGGCCAGCTTATGAAGCCTAAGATGACGGAGATTACGGATAAGTTGAGAGGGGAAATCAACAAGGTGGTGAGCAAGTACATCAACCAGGGTGTAGCCGAGCTTGTTCCCGGTGTTTTGTTCATTGACGAGGTGAGTTACGATATACGACGGTTCTACGATATTAAAGGCTAACGATGAACAGGCTCACATGTTGGATATCGAATGCTTCACGTATCTCAACCGTGCGCTTGAATCGCCGATCGCCCCCATCGTGGTCCTGGCTTCCAACCGGGGTGTAGCCAAGATTCGCGGAGCCGACGACATCTCGGCGGCGCACGGTATCCCGCCGGATTTCCTGGCGCGTCTGCTGATTGTGCCGACGACGCCGTATGGCGGAGAGGAGATTAAGCAGATTGTCAAGATCCGGTCAGCAACAGAGGGTGTATCTATTTCTGAGGCGGCGATTGATAAGATTGCGGAGCATGGAGTACGGATTTCGTTGAGATATTGCTTGCAGTTGTTGACGCCTGCGAGGTAAGTTCTTTTTTTTGTTTAGATTGTTTTGCTTCTTATTTTTCTGGAGTTTGGGTTTGGGTTTGCTCTTTTGTTCTATTCTGTTCAAGTGACAGTGGCAGAGGTATCTGCCGGGTGAGACACTAGGATGGAGATAATGAGGGGTCAGGACAAATGACCTCGGTATAATGGCTTAGTGAGCAAATACTGGCGTCATTTGTCTTATGTTGTATGACTTCTCTTTTGGTCTGGCGCTGGTGTCGGATTGTCGGCTTTGTTGAGGCTGCCTTAGTGGCGCTTGGATTCAGGAGTTAGGCCTTTTGTTGTGGATGTCTAGGCTTATGGACCAATCTTTTTGTTTGTTACGGAAGACCGGCTACTGGTACAATACTTGAGCGGGGCTTGTATTCAGACGGAAGAAAGAGGATGCAGACGAAGGAGACTCAAAGCCGCAAAAGGATGCAAAATGGGACGAGACGCCCCCAAGTCCCAAGTCGGGACAATCTCAGTGGATTACGCCCGAACCAGACCACAAGACCAAAGGCCGTCAAAGGACCGACAGTCGGGCAGGAAGCAAACCATGGATTCTACGAGTGGACAATAAGTGAGTGACTGACTGGATTTTTCTTTAGTATTCTGGCCAAGGCTAGCGGGCGGTCCCAAATTGAGATGGAAGATGTTACGGAGTGTGAGGATTTGTTCCTGGATGCGAGACGGAGTGCTAGTATGTTGAGTAAGGAGACGGCGGCTGGGTATCTGGCTTAAGGATGGGCTGAAAAGGGAGGAAGTGGTACTGGCCGGATGTAGGTAGAGACGGAGACAGAGACAGCGGGGTTTTTTTTGGAGATAGGGAGGGGTAGAATGGTATGTAGACGGTAGACTGAGACAAGTTATTATTGTAATTGGGTATTTTTTTTGTTTGCAGGAGAAAATTTGAAGTGCATGCAGATGGCTGAGGGTTTGTATTTATAAGAGGTTATGTAGATTGTGGATTCACGTACGATTATGGACATTTCAAACTCGAGCGAGAAAACAAAAGATGAATAGCACAGGGAAGAAAACAACAGGAGACGCGAACTGAACGCGAGTCACGCGCTAAGTGGTCCTAACGATAGTTTACGAGTCGATGGATGATGGATTTAGAAAGGATGGAAGACGACTGGCCGGCTAACGGATGGATCAGGTGTATGAACATGTGACAAAGGGTCTAGAAGGACAAAGCATTTAGGACGTAGGATAGGAGAAGGGCTTGAATCAAAGTAAGTGAGTAGGCGAGTAGATAGATAAGTCACATGTTTTGACTAAGGATTCATGAACTGGATTAGACTCGACATTGTAGAGGGTAAATTGAGGGATTAGGGGGGCATTGTCGTGGGGGACTTGTAAATTATGGGCTAGAAGAGCATTGTAAATAGAACTGGGCATTGTGGATTGTGAAGGGACACGGTATTGTTTGCGTAGTGAGTGTTTTTTCGTTTTGTTTTGGGGGATGTATTCGGGACAAGGACGAAGACGAAGACGGGAACGGGGACGGGGACGTGGGTAGCTGAGATGTGGCGATTGTATGAGAGGATGAGATGTCGGAGAGACCGGGCCGGATGGGGAAGGTAAAGCGAGAAGGATGGATGGATATCCCATTCATAGATACATAGATACAATAAGAGGTTCCGCATGGGGATGTATATGTTGTGAATGTGATGAGGGAAGGGATACCGTTTGCGGAATGTTTGAAGATGACTTTAGTGAATCGACTTTGTGTCTTGCGTGTTCTCTCGGGTTATCAACATATTTATTGAATGGGTATGTATGTATATAGCTGAAGACAGGTAACGTCACGTCTTACGGATTTTCTAGCCTGGTTGGTAGGTCTCGTCTCGGGGAGTTTGCAAACAACTGGCCCGTCCGTCTGGCCGTTTGCCTTGGGAAGCCCTGGCTGGGTTGGCTTCGCGTGTTTGTTTTCGTGATGGGGTTTAAGTGGTGGTACAAAGAGGATGGATGGATGGAGAAAGAACGTTTGTGTCTCGGGAAGGTAGAGATGGTTTCGGGAACGTATAGTGAGATTAGTATGTTTAGTATATGGACGTCTCGGGTGATGGTCCCATATACTCAAGACATTACCTCTGGTACATACATACATGACTGTTTGGGTGTTATAAGATATACAAACTACACTGGTATATTGGAATGTAAACCCACTTGCGACATAGCAACGAATTCGATTGTTAAGTTGTTGGTTTAAACCCTATGTAGTGCATGACCCTAGCATTGAACGTGTCACAAGTGTGACAATGATTTTCTCGAGGTCACGATCCTTACGTGGTCACTTTCCATTTTGGTTTTCTCTCACTCAATGTATATTCGGTGAAGCGTGTTTCCTCATCCACGCCCCCCGTCCCCCTTCCCTCCACAAAAAAAATTGTGACGAACAAGGAGAGAAAAAGACGTCATACATATGTAGGCAGTTGGTCCAAGCCCAGAACTACAGGGCCGGTCAAAGTCAAAATCTGCCTCATGACATCATTATTAATGGTGAGAGGTATTGCTTCGCCTCGGAGTAACGAGTGTGAGTAAGAAAGAAAGAAAGAAACTGGGGGTGTTTTGTTTCCTTTGATGATGGTGGATTTGGGTTACATGTGAGCGGGAGGGAGGGAGGGGTCCCGCGGAAACGAATGTAGGTTTGTATATGGACATGTGAGAAATAAGGGGTGTGGCTATGGAATACTCATTGGCGACAGTAAAGAATTCGATTCAAAGTTTGCCACAACGAATCAAAGAGGACTGGGCGGACGGGCTGAGGCTGGTGTGAGGGTGGTTGTTGACCAATCAGGATGAAGAGAACCCTAGCTAGGAAGATGACTTGTCAGGCTGGACTGGGTGGATTGGCTGGACTGACTGAATTGGCGAGAGACTAGGGGTGTATGAGAGTACAATATAGGTTGTAGTTTTGAACAGACTTTTCGTATATATGTATGTATATATGTATGTATATATGCATGTACATATGACGAACGAGAACGGGTACTTGTCTCGTGGCGGTGAAGATGAACTAGACTGGGCGGTGAGTAGGGAATGGATAAAGTAAGTTTGAAAGTAGAAGATTGAAAGATTGGAAGATCAAGTGGAAGTGCCTGCATCAGCCACAATGTTGTAAGACGGGTGGTTGCGTTTAATCGGTGATACACGGGAGAATTAGTATATTAAAGTGACTACAAGTGTATATAAAAGGAGTGAAGTTAAGAGTGTTTCTGTCTGTCTATCTGTCTCTCTCTCTTTCTTTCTACTTTCTTGAAAATTTACAGGGCTTTGGCATGGAATGGATTACATTGGCTTGTGCTTGTGCTTGACGGACGGACGGACTGATTGACGGGGATTTGTGGGTTTGCTCTAGAGAGAAAATGCATGGGAAGGAGGGCGGTGAGAAGAGTTGTGTGACGTTGTTAGCACGGAAGTGCTGTTTGGGCGTGTATAGAGTTTAGTCGTCTGTATGTGTATAGTAAAGTAAGAATAGTGGTGAGAAATGAAATAAGATACAAGTTTAGTTGATTCAATGTCTTTGTCTATATCAAAAATGGTAACACAAAATGCCAAGTTCCCAACTAGATATGTACATAGTTAGTTTGATTTCAAACTTGATTATTTATCTATGTGTACATATCTTCTCTCCACAATCAAATCCCCAAAAGAAGCAAGGTTGATCCCCCCACCCCCTTCCTCAGGGCACGTTCACCGTCACGAAATATCAACCAATCAACATTCGGGATCAAGTTTTTGCCAGTTAGTGAAGTTTTGAAGGTTTGTCTAGGCTTGAGGAGTATTTTTGTAGGAGAAAGAAAAGAAAAGTTACCTTACCCAGGTCAAATTGTTTGCCAGGGTTGTTAGTTAACTTTCTTTTTTTTTCTTCTTCTTGATTGATTGACATGACGAACAAAGTTAGGAACAATCAGATTTATAATTAACCGCGTTTGTTGTATATGTCGTTTGACTATGTATCTGATTGGATTGGACTGGACTGAACTGGACTCACTGTCTATCTTCCCGTTTTTCCTTCCGTGTTGTACAGCGAGACAACGACAGGGCTGTAAATCAATCTAGATTCTTATAAGTTGGATTGTTTGTGCAATGTATCTATCCCATGACGGAATTCATATCTACATTTCCATAATACATACATATGTAATCAATACGGCGTAAGCCTGTAATGTTGTCTTTGTACCATAGTTATCGGGCGTGAACTTTTCTTTGTGCTTGGCCTTTTTTACCTACTTGTGTCAGTCAGCAGAAATCTACCCTTTCTTTACTTGTCTACTTTATTGTTCTGGATACGATGGCAACCGGACAGATTGTCACGACATCACATTGGTTGTCTAGACTATTCAAACCGTTTATATCAAATACTTGGGATCTCTAGGATAGTATAATACAAGTCATATAACCCCCCCGAATCCATTGATACTCTTGTTTTCATCACATTGTTTCTCCGTCTTTGTTCAATATCTACATCTTTTGCTTTACTGTTTAAATCCAATTGCATCTAATACAAGTCCCACCACCAGACCATCGGTATTTTCCCAATTCTTCTTTTTTCAAGTCCATTTGTTCTGTCCTCGTGCCCAAACTCAGCCCAGTCGTCTTTTGTACTTTTTTTTTTCTTCGTTTCTCGTCTTTTGGCTTACTTTTTTGCCTTGGCTCGGTCACTTTCATTCTTTCATTCCATACTACCAACAATACAAGGACTTCATCGCCGTTTTCGTCACGGGGTCTTTGTCATTTTTGTCATTTGGTTTTTTTTGAACGTGAACACACATACATACTTAGTTATCCCTCTGTCTGTCTCCGCATCCGACACTTTTTTTTTTCCGTTTTTTTAAAAACCTACCAGTCTTTTTCGGTGACTTTCTCTATTGCTTCCACTTACGTCTGTTACTACTCTTTTTTTTTCCCTTTCTCTTTCCTATCGTTCTTGTCATCCATCTACATACGTATGTACATTACATACATTGTTCAACATCCAAAATTAGTAACCCTCTTCTTCTTTTTCTTCCTTTAAACCTACACACTGATATTTTCCACTTTTTCTTCTTCTATTTTTCCATTTCTTCCTTCTTAATTACCTTACCTTCTTTATATCATCTCCAAAAAGGCAAAATTCAAGGGATACCGACCGACCGACCGACCGGCCTGTCTGTCTGATCAATCACCTCCCTCTGTTTCCCGTGCCTGCATACTCTTTGTTAGCCCGCATCGAACAAAGAAATCAGTCCCTTCCCAAAAAATCGCATCCCACATCGCATCGCCGCATTAGGCCATTTCCATCCATCAAGCACACGCCCTCTCTCTCCTTCCGTCTCTAAATCGTCTTTTAATTCACTCCCCTACTTTTTTTTTTCTTCTCCTCCATTCTTTCTGACTCGCATTTTTGAGCTCTTGCCTTTATTCACTCCCCCCTCCCCCCACCAGTAACTACCCTCATCCGTCCATAAACACTAACTACTTACGACCGTTCTAACTTACTACTACTTACTTCCTTCCTTTCCTTTTCCAAACTCCCATCATCCCTTCCCTTGCACCTTGGCCCTCCTTCCTTCCCTCATATTCCTCATATTCCCTCCTGCCCGGTACTCTGGACCCAAGTACTAGATAATCCAGCTGCCAATCCTGCAGTCCAGTACAAAAGAAGTTGCTTAGTATTCTTTTGTTGTCTGCCTGCCTTGACTTTCTGCCTCTTCTTTATTGTTTCTACTTTTTTTATTTTATTTTCCGCCAGGCTATTTCCTGTTCTTCTTTTGAGAAGCTTACCTGTGAAATTTCCTGCCGCACCGTAGATTAATTCTACGCTCATTCAACCCACACCGAGGCCGACGAGCTTTTTTCGTCCACGAGCTTCCCCCGTTCCGTCACCCGCATCTTTACAGAGTCGAATAGAACTTACACACGCTCCCTCTCGCTCCTCCCATGTCACCACCACCACCAAATACAAAAGCCGAGGAAGACTCGCCCGGCTTCAAGCGATCGCCCGTGGGATATCCAACCACGCCATCGCGGGCTTATCATCCGGGTCCGCCTCCGTTGACAGGGCCGCCGCCCCCACACCAGGGTCCCTCCAGGGCTCCCCAGCAACCCCCACCGCCGCATCAGTACCACCCCTCGCAGTCTTCTCACGGTCCGCCACCACTGAATGCCCATTACCAATATGGGCCACCGGCGGGACACCCGGACCATTATGCGCGGCATCAACCCGGAGACTACGGAAGATATCCACAAGAGGACTATCACCGCGGACATTCCGCGTATTCGCATCATCCACAGCAACATCAACAACAACACCCACCTCAAGGTTATCGCCACTATGAAGGACATCCCCATCAACCCCAAAAGGGACGCTCGGAAGCACAGTTCGTGCCCTTGTCAGGAGGAAACGGCCCACACAGCGCCCCGCCAGATGGTAGCATGTCTAGCACCGGCGGCGGCTTGAACCCCGGTACTGTTCCTAATCAAAACTACTCCGCTGTTCTTTCGCGGAGTTTCGAGGTTGTCACACCATCGACAATGACTAACCCACCCGCTGGCGCCACTACCTTTCCATGCACTTGCCCAGCTGTTGCCAAGATTCCTCGCCCTCGGAATGGTAAGTTTCCCTGTCCCCAATCATTAACTCTTCCTATCGACTAACCCACCATAGCATTCATTTTGTACCGTCAAAAGCACCAGCACGTTGTGTCTAACGCACACCCGGGTCTTCCGAATCCAGAAATCTCCAAAATCATTGGTAGAAACTGGAAAAAGGAAGACGAAGAGGTCAGAAGCCAGTACAAATTAATGGCCGAGCAAGAAAAACTGGAGCACCAGCGGAAGCATCCTGATTATCGATATCAACCTAAGCGCGCTGCTAAGCCTGGTCAAAGGGATGACCCAAAATTCCGCTGTGGAAAGTGTGGTGGTATTGTCGGTGGCGTTACTCCTGCTGCCTCGGGACCTTCGGGGACAGCCGGCTCAGCAAGACAGGCCCAGATCACTCCGACTAGAGAAATGCAGGATGGGAGGCGGTTAGGCCATTCGCATACTGGAAGTTTGGGAAGTCGCAGCGATTATCTCGAGATGGAGGACGAGGAAGTTGGTAAAGAAGTATCCACTAGCAAGAGGATGAGATACCATGATGGTAGTTACATCCCACGTCATCAACCGGGACAGTACTCAGAACACGACATGAGACGGGACGGCCAGCATCTTGGTTATGACTATCCGCAGGATAGGCATGTGCAGGATCATCATGGCCATAGACATACCCCGTCGGGATCATATGGACAGCCGTTGTCTGCAGGTTATCCACCGAGCCAATATCCTCCAGCTCCTCCCCATCACCCGTATCCCTCACAGGGTCAATACCCGCAAGAGCATTACCCGCCGCAGCACGGACAGCCGCACCAGGGTTACCCCCAGGGTGGCACCCCACACAGCACGCATTCTAGCCACCACAGTGGTCCGTTACCACCGCCTGATGATCGGAGAACATTGCCACCTGTTGAGGATGGCTCGCCTTATCAGAGAAGACCATACCCCGCTGGCCCGGAACGGAGCTATTACAGCCAGACACCCGCCTCTCCACGCACGGCAAGTCACCCGCCGCCCCACGCATATCGTGCAAACGACAACGTCTCAGCGCCACAGCCCCCGCCTTCGCATCTTACATTGCCCCCACCAGGACACAGACATAGTATTTCGCAGCAAAGTGTCCCCGAACAACTCAAACTTCCTCCCCTGCAAACACTCTCCCGTGCGGATAGCCTTAGTGAGCCTCTCCGCCGGGTGTCTATATCTCGCGATCACATACCTCGACTAACTTCAGAAGAGCGTGAGCACCCCGAGGCTAGTTGGCGGATTTCTAGTGAGCGCCAGATCAAGGAGATGTTGGACAATCTTGGAGATATGAAGGCTTTTTGGGACTTGACTTCTGGCGGCTGCACATTTTCCGACCAAGAGTATTTCTTGGCTAGAAGACGGAGAGGCCTCTTCGTTGCAGTCGATGGCCTTGGTGATGGGAAGACAAGAGAGGAAGTTGGACAGACTGTTAAAGAGGCATTGACTGCGTTCAAGGGCATTGGTGTCATGGAGGTTGCCGTTGGTTTGGGCGAGGAGAAGGATAAACAAAAGGAGAAGGAACGGGATCGGGATCCAGAAGACGTCGTTATGGGCGATGGTCCTACGGATGCGGATATCGATGAAGAAGAGGAGGGACGTTGTGTCCGCGTGTATGAGGTTCTTGGCAAGTTCCAGTCGGCCGCTCGGAGGGTCAACCGTCATATTACTTCTGTAGCCAAGGACCAAACAGCTACACCCACTTCCGAATCCTCGGTAACAACGCAGGCTCTGTTCCCGGTAGCCTTGATACCTACAGGTTACCGTTTAACCTTATTTTCCTGGCTCCTCCGAAACATGGACGTTCCGGCATTCACGCAATTCAAATCAAGATATGACCAGCTGCGCATGGAGGTTGAGAGTCTGCCTGGGCCAGACTTGACAGTCTTAGTAAGAGAAGGAGAAGAAGGGGCCGAGGTTGAGATGGATACTAATGGGAACGCGGTTTTGATTGTACGTATTGGCGAGGTGGGATTATCCGAGGCAGCGGCAAGAAGGGTGAAGTTTGAAGTTGGTGAATTCTTAGCAGGCAAGGTTCCTACTGGAACGCAGTAATTTTCTTCTGTTTGCGTTTCTTTTGGCTTCAGATCATGGGTTTTTCTTTTTCTTTGTTTTTATGCATTTGGACTGGATTTGGTTGGATATGATACCACGGATGACAGTATTTATTTAGGTTGGGTTGGATTGGATTGGCTGGATAGGAACGGTTTAGAGAAGAAAGTTACTCGCAAGAGTTAATGTTTTGATAATATTATTTGGTTTCGTTTTATACATACAAAGCTTATGATGTCATTTTCTTTTGCCACATGCATGTCTGCTGACGCCACAATGCGCCACACGTCAGGGGTAGCTTGATTGGAAGACACAGACGTAGTAATGGACGCGGGGAAGGTAAGGGAGCTTCTTGACGACGAACCTGAGAAGTAGTATAAATCATTGTGTTTTTGTTTTAATTCGGTTGGGTTACGGTCTTTTTTTTTAATTGATAGATTGGATAGATGGTGATTGGCACGGATTTGCCCATTCGGGACTACCCAACAACCACGAGCGACACACACTAAAGCTCGACCACTATAACCAACGGCAATAAACACCATATAGCGCATCATCCAGAATGGACCTAGCCCCGGGCCAAATCGTTCGGCTTGCCGACGCCCGTATTGCTACGGTCCGGTTCGTTGGTGAAACGGCGTTTAGCGCGGGCGTCTGGGTTGGCGTGGAGTTGAGTGATCCGACGGGGAAAAATGATGGAAGTGTCCAGGGGACAAGATATTTCGAATGTGACATGGGGAAGGGTATGTTTGTGAGACCGGCTGCTGTTACTATTATCGCGGCGGTTCAACCGCCGCCGGCACCGAAGAAGACGGGGAGTCGCCCGAGTAGCTTGTTAGGGNCGGGGCCGAGAGCGGCGAGTAGGGGGGCGGTTATCCAGGTATGTAAGGTTATTGAGACGGTGAAGGGTGTGTGTTTACTGACTTGTTTTTTTGGTAGTCACCGACTAAGCAAATGGCTGGTGGAGCTAGGTCGACACCACCTATGACGAGGTCAACTTCTGGTCCACCCGTTAAGAGAACTACCTCGCGGACATCTATGGGGCCACCGCCAGCCCCGGGTAAGACCCGGCAGGCATCCACATCGTCGGTGTCCTCACGAACTGCCGCGCCAAGTCGGACTAGTAGTGCGACTAGGTTATCGGTATCTAATGCCGGGCGGGCAGCTGGGCCAGGGGCGAAGCCGGATACTGCTAGACGACGATCGATGGAAATCAGGGATGCGGAGGGGTCGCCGACTAAATCGGATTCTCTTGGTGTGGATGACGATGACGCACTGTCGCCTAAGAGTACAGGGTCTACGAGGCCGGCACCGAGAGCTACTGGGGGTGGTGCGGCAGCGGCAGCGGCGAGAGAAATTGACGACCTTAAAGCTAAGATCCGGGTGTTGGAAAGAAAGAGGACGGAGGATAGAGAGAAGTTGAAAGGGTTGGAAATGGTGCAGCAGGAGCGGGATAAGTTTGAGGGGATTATTCAGAAGTTGCAGGCTAAGTATCAGCCACAACAACAAGAACTTACGGAGTTGAGGAAGTTGTTGAAGGAGGCGGAGACGCGATTCGAGAGTATTGAGGCGTTGCAAGAAGACCGTGATTTGGCCTTGGAAGGAGCGACTCTGGATCGGGAGATGGCGGAGGAACAATATGAGAATTGTAAGGCTGAGTTGGTGGAGACGAAGATGCGTTTGGAGGAGATTGAATTGGAGGTAGAGATTCTCAGAGAAGAGAATGGTGAGCTGAGTAAGGGTGTTTCAGCGGAAGATCGGACTAGCGCCGGGTGGGTGCAGTTGGAGAAGAATAATGAGAGGTTGAGAGATGCGTTGATTCGGTTGAGAGATCTAACGCAGGCTAATGAGGATGACTTGAGAGAGCAAGTTGCAGGGTTAGAGGAGGACCTCAAGGACTATGAGTTAGTCAAAGAGCAACACGGCATGGCCAAGGAGAAACTTGAAAAGGCAGAGAATGCAATTGAAGATCTTCGGCAACAACTCGACAATGCCCTGGGCGCGGAGGATATGATTGAGGAGTTGAGTGAGCGGAATATGGCGCAGGCGGAGGAAATCAACGAGCTCAAGGCTGTCATTGAGGACTTGGAAAGTTTGAAGGAGATTAACGATGAGTTGGAGGTTAACCATGTACATAACGAGCGGGAAATGCAAGAAGAATTGGACTTCAAGGATGCGGTTATTGCGGAGCAGGGAAGACGGGCAGGTCAGAGAGAAGATGTCATTGCTGATATGGAGTATACTCTTTCCAAGTTCCGCGAGCTTGTTACTACGCTGCAGAATGATCTGGAGGATATGCGTGCTTCGAGTGCCGTTACTGAGACGGAGTCGGAAGAGTTGAGCTCCAAGAGTATGGCTATGATGGACCTTAACCGCAAGTTACAATTGTCTGCTGCCAAGACCCAGGCTAAGAGTATTGACCTGGAACTCCGGAGACTCGAAGCCATGGAAGCTAAGGAGCATTTGGAAATTGTCCGGATGTTCCTCCCCGACACGTTTAGAGAGGACGAGGGCAGTGTCTTGTCACTTTTGCGCTTCCGTAGAGTCGCCTTCAAGGCTACCTTGTTACAAGGGTTCATTCGCGAGAGAGTCAACGCCGCTGTAGCTGGTACTGAAGACACCGCGGTTGCCGGTCATGAAGACGACTTGTTCGCCGGGTGTGACGTCATTGGCAAGTTGGCTTGGGTGGCGGCCATGTGTGAGCGGTTCGCTACGACGATGGAGCACTGCACTATTGAGGAGTTCTCTAGATTCGGCGGGGCGGTGCATGAGGTGGAGGTTGTTGAGCGGGCGTTGAATGGGTGGATTGAGGGGCTTAGACGCGACGAACTTAGAGAGAAGAGCTGCGCTACTGAGTTGCAGAGAAGTATGGCTGTTCTTGGATACCTTGCTGAGGGCCATCTTACTATTGATGAGGGTCGTGCCTTCATCGAGAGAGTCTACATGCACTGTGGAACTGTCGTTGCCGAATTGGAGAGTTCCGCTTTGGCTCTGTTGACTATGCGTGGTCTTGTCTGGAGAGTCCTTGGTAACGAGGAGGGTGGCGATGAAGACGGTTTAGCTGCTCACTTTGCTAGACGTGTCGAGGCGGCTGTTTCTCAAACCCGTTCTGCAAAGGTCGTTGCTGGAAAGGCTCTCCGTGCTCTTGATGAGTTACGTTCTCGGAATCTTTGTGTTGCACAGGAGGCTAGTGAGGTTATTGAGGGCGTCGTCACCGCTGTTTCGGAACTTGGCAAGCTTTCGAGAGATATGGGAGTTCAGGTACACTCGGTTCTTGTGCCGGATGTTGAGAGAGATGTTCCTGCTAGTTACGATGACGTCACTGATTCTGTTGGAAAGGCAGCTCTTAATGTCTCGGGAGCTGTTGAGAGTGACTTGTTCTCTGTCTATCTTTCCAAGTTGCGGACTTTGGCGGGCCAGCTGGGTGATTTATCTGCTGTCTGCTCTGATCTTGGTCAGGCTGTGGAGTTCGAAGTGGGCGTTGAACCATGGAGACTCCGTTCTGATGAACTCCGTGCTAAGAAGATTGTCCCTGTTGACCTTGCTGAGACCCTTAGACGTACAAGAGACGAATATAATGAAGCTCGTCGCACCGTCGCTCAACGGGAAGAATCCCTTTCTACCGCGGTTCTCAAGATTGATACTCTCGAGGCAAGAATGCGTGATGCCCAGGCTAAGGTGCAAGCCATGGCGGATCTGGAAATCGCCATTGAGGACGAACAACTTCGTTGTGTCTCGCTGAAGGAGGACATTGACAGACAAGACCGCGAACTTAAGAGTCTGGAAGCTGAGAGGGATAAGTGGAAGAAGATGGCTGGTGAAGGCCGTGTTGTCAAGGGTGTCCCGGGCAAGACTGAAGAAGGCGAGATGAGCGGGGCGACGCGGAGGGAAGTCGACGGGCTCAAGGGGGACATCGGAAAGTTACAAGGAGCCGTACGATTCCTTCGGGGTGAGAACACACGTATCCGTATGGGTGTTCGTGATCTAGACTGGCTCAGTGAACCTCTGGGCAAGAGCCAAACAGATGGAAAAACAAAGCTTGTCCAGGAAGGTCGCGATGTTCTGGGCGAATTACTCAAGATGGCAGGATCCGCTACGGTCTTTGATCTTTCGCAATCGGTCGGGGCTAACATGCTTGCTTGGAGACCTCGCAAGGAGAGAGCAGGCTGGCATGCGGCTGTTTTGGAGGAGAATTGGGAGGCGTGGAGAGGTTGGGAGAGAGGCCTTGTTAAGCGGGCGGAGATGGATGTTAAGACGGCGGGGAAGAAGGCTGCAGTGGCGAGGTGGAATGTTCATATCCCAGGGGTTGAGAAGAGTGTTAGTCGGAGGGGTTTGGTGTATCAGAGTGCACGGGAGTGGGATTCTTTGGTGGGAATTACTGTTTAATGACATGTTACAATACAATCTATTCGTTCTTCTTGTTTCAATCTATCTATCAATCCTCTTCGTCTATTTACTGTCCCCCCATCAACGCCGCCATGGGATTCCCACCCCCCGCCATCTCCCTCATAACCTTCCCAAACATCTCCTCACTAACACCCCCCCCTCCAAGCCCCTTACTAGCCAACGGCACCAACTCCCCCACCATCCACCCCCTCGGCACCGCCACCCGTGGCCACTTCTCCCCCTTCTTCGGCGCCCCCAACGGCAAATCCCTCGGCACATCTCTCAGCTCCTCACAATCTTCCGTCGTCGGCATCTCCCTTAGAACCTGCGCGACCAACGCCATCAAATGGTGTTTATTTTCAATCTTCGGAAAACCCTGCCGCACCGACATCTCCGGGATAATCACCCGGACGCGTCCCGGGTTCGCCCAGTCGGCCGGGTGGGTCTTGTATGCTTCGAGCATGGGGTAGAGACGCAGGGCGGAACAGGCTTCGGCGATGGTGCGGGCGAGGGGGTTGGAAACGGCGAGTTTATCCGGGACTCGACGGCCTTGCGCGCGGGAACGGGTTTTGTCGAAGTACAGAGGGTAGAGAATTATGGAGTTTTTGAAGGCTTCGATGGGGGGGAAGTTGGTGGGGCGGGTGGCTTGGGTGAAGGGTTGTTTGTCGGTTTGTTGCATGAGAATATCGGTGATGGGGTTTCTTGTGTTGGCGCCGGTGGGTTGGGTTTGTGTCGGACGGGCGGGGACAGTCCGGATGATGTCTGATTCTTCAAAGTCGGAAATGTTTCCCTCGGAGGGATCCGACAGGTCACTGTCGTCGACTTCCTCGACTATCGCTTGGCGAGACATTTTTGTGTGTGCTTGTGGGTGTGGTTTTGATAATTTAAAGAGATGTAAATTGATGAGATCCGGTTCTTCATACTAATGAGCGACGTCTTGACTAACTATTCTCCACTTTGCCCCCCGTCAATCTGGTGGGGTAGCGCTTAGGCGGTAATTAGCCGCCCATGGATGACCCTTATATCCCACCTAACCCTACTATATAAATATACTAAAAATCGGCGAATTCCCGTGATTTATGCGTGGAACTGCCTTGCTAATTATTCCTCACCCGATGTGATTCCGCCACGATAGCTTGTCTTGAACTTCGTCCCAGGAGGGTGCATGTCTCTCCGGAACCTGCAAAACGGAGCCGTGCACATATCTTCTTTCATCGAGGGACAGTGATGGCCATAAACACATTCCGGATTTTCGCACTGCTGTTCCTGTAAGCAGGGCTGAGCTCTCGACTTGTACTCTAGGGCCATCAACTCCTCTTTCTTGGGCTTATACTTATGATCGTATGGGCACTCAAGAACCCCACGAGGGCACACACCGCGAAGATAGAACAGTGTACAAAGCTTCCTTTTTTCTCCCTGCTTCTTCAACAACTCCTGGTACGAGGGAACAAACGCGGTAGGCGGGTCCAGTCCACGAGGCCCCGGAGACCAAGTTGACAGGAGGCTAGTGTTGCTAGACTTGCGCTCCTTCATCTTGCTTCCAGGCATGGGCAACTTCATAACTGGAGGAGGAGTGCAGCCACGGGCGGGTGGGACTGTGACAAAGTCATCAAAGGTTGTGGTAGGGGATTCGTTGTTGATGATCGTTTCTTTATCCCGTGAAAGCTTGGACTCCCGGAAGATACGGTCGGTCATATTAAATCTGGGGACGCCAGTTTCGATCAAGGCCCGGTGGGTAGGGAAGCCTTCGATGATACAGAATTTTTCAACGGGTGAGGTGGCAAGAAGTTCGTCGAGAAGGGGCGTGTAGCCACTATCGTGGGAAATGCCTAGATAAATCTGCTTGCAAGCAGTGTTTTTCGCATGCCAACGGGCAAGGTCTGTACTAGTTAGTATTGGAATGTAAGTTTTACTTCTTTAGGTAACTCACCTCTTATCTTGCTATCGGCTCTCTCCTTGCCCATTCCGACGTCAATGACGTCGAAAGAGCTCATGGCTTGGGTAAAGCCAATCATGAACTCCCTGAGTTCGCTTTCCCAATTAACGGCACCGGTAGCCTTCATAACCTTGGCTAAACCAGTTACGTTGGTGAAGATCTTTGCTTCTACCCTAATGCTATCGTTATGAATCCCAGATTTCTCACGGAGTGCAGCATGAAAGTCTCTGGCAGCTTCTTTACCACCAGACAGTCCAGCGCGGACATAGCTTTCCTTGAATAAAAGACCGTCGCCATCGATTAGAGCGACAATGTAGGCATTAACTGGCTCCTGTGGAGAAGGAGTACGATTCTGATTTGTTAGTATAACAAACACGTGTGGATGACGAAGATGGCGACTTACAAGTTGAAGAGCGTTTTCCTGTCGAAGCTGCTCAAGCTCTTCTCTATTACGCTCTTCCTGAGCTCTATAGTTGGCAATCTCTCTTTCATATTGATGGACTTGAACTTGTAAAATTCTGCGAGTAGACTTCGAATCTTCAAGATCTAACTTTTGATCGTTTGCCAATTGTTGAAGTCTCTCATTCTCTTTCGAATAGTAAGATTCAACAGATTGACAATACATGATAAGGTCCTATTAAAGGCGCATTAGAACATTTGTTATTTGGATATGGCGAGACGAAACTTACCGAAACAAATGAATTTGTCCCAGCCCACGACTGGTCAATCGCTTGCCATTGCTGTGCAAGAATACTAGAATTGATGGAAGTAGGTGAGACTCTGCCCAGGGAAGGCGAGGCTCTGCCCAGGGAAGGTGAATAAGTGCTCATGATTCAGAAAATGTCGATAGCTTGATGAAATTTGATAAAGTTTGACAACAAACAACAAAAGAGAAGGACAGTCGAGAACTTTTGTGTCGGAAGACGAGTAACTTAACACAACGAAGATGCTCCAAATCGCCACACCCAAAAATGTAATTTGGTTGGCTGACTTATTTTTTGGCCCGTCTGTGGTGCACGTTAGGCGCCCGACTATGCCCGTCAACCAGTCTTGCTCAGCCTCCTTACCAGGCCTTTATACGGAGCTGTAAACGGGATCAGAAGCAATTAAATCCAGTCGTTAAATCCGTCTACATGTAACCCAATCCTGTTAGGTTTTGATCTTCCCAACTAAAAATATCTTCATTTTGACATACCTTAAGATTTAACCTGCTTCGCTGATGAGAAAATAGAGAAAGAAGAGAAATACAACCAAAACAAGGTATAGACGAGTTTTAACACCCCAAAAACTTTGTGGGCTTAGAAACCTCTCTCGTCGGAAGTTACGTACGCGTTCAAATATTAGACGATGTTGAAAATGTGCCTACTACATTTGGTCGTCACCCCAACACTGCCTTAAACACCCCACATTGTGATATTGGGCTGTTTTGGGATATTGCCTTATTTCTACCCAATTCTAGCATGGGTCGATTGTTTGATTTGGCCACATTGGGTATCTGCGTGTGTAAAACATTTTAATAGCGTCGTACAGCGCTTGGACCTATGACGGCATTGTTTTTTGGGTTGGGGTCTTGTTTTCTTAGTGGGGCAAAGGAACGAGACATTGGGTAGACAATGGACGTCCTACGACATTGTGATAGAGATGTGAACGATTTCCTTTTCACATACGAGAAAGTTGGGTTGACTTACGATCCATTGGGCTTATTATTTTTAGGTACCCATGCTATGGGTCATGCATGAGAAATAGGCAACGCGCAGCGCGGGGAAATAATACCATGACCAATGTCAGCAACCGCACTACCCAAACATGCATGTGGACGATTACACATTGTGCGCGCACGGTGTTGTTGTTCAATAGGGTAAGCGAGTATGGCTTTTTGAAAGGATGCCAAGATCATGGAAAGTAGCAAACCGGAGGTTTCGGCCCGCCGCCGACTGCGGGAGAGCTTACATCAACAAATGCGGGTGTGAAAGGGGGGAACCGCCTATGTGGCATCCTAACGTGGAGACACTGCCAGACATAAGATGCATGAGTATGCCATCCCATCAAAAAGATGTGGAACCGGTGCTCGGTTTCAGCTGTTGGTTCCATCCTTAGAGGCGAAGGGCTTTCCTGCAGCCGTATACACATGGACCCTTCGTTTAGGACAGAATAATGGGGTTGAAACCAGTCAGCGCCTAGGCTATAGGGCACTATCTGACAGATAAAAATCGCCTACCCAGTTTCTAGCTAACGGGCTAGTATCCGCTGGGTCCATAACCTAGAGCTTATCGTACCTCATAGCTGTCATGTTAAGGTGTCTGAGGTGCTTGTATAACCAACTCCTTCGCGTGTCTCCTCGAACTAAGGAGCTATTGAGTGACCATCAAAATGACGTTTAAATTGGGAATTAAGTGCTACTTGATTTTACATCAATGACTGTTAGTAGATATATATGTGTGTAGCTGTCATGCTGTGTATGGTGACTAGGGTCACGGGCTTATAGGCAAATGGAATTTGCCTTTTGCCAGCACAAAAATCAAGTTTACTACAACAACGGTTATTGAGATTTCTAACCTAATTCTACCTATTGGACTCCTGAAAACCAAGATCCAACCTACCATTTGAAGATGAGGATTTCGCCGGGAAGGGAATTCTCCATAGCATGTGTACCTCGAGTCCTAAGGATCTAAACGCATTCTTGACTTCATTGTCCAGAACCGCTGCTTCCACTGTATGCAAGGGTTTAGGGTGTCAACTTTGAGACAGATGCCAGATGTTGAAAATAGAGCTCACCAGGAAGTACCTATAGGTCTTGGTAAGTATCAGAGCATGCTGGCCGGGGTATCAAGAAGTAGGCCACCTCGGAACGAGATTTCTGGAGAGCGGTAAGACAAGGCAGACTACACCAAGCCTCCATGTATAAATGGACAGAGGTTCCGATAAAACAAAGATACATGGGGCTACTTAATGAAACATGTTAATATACTGTGTATAAAAAAACTCAACTCCCTATTTTTCTTGTTTAAACGACCCGACCAATCAGCGTCGAGTATTTTCGCTATCCTGTAAAAAGTAGAAGACCTCCAAAGATGTCTAGCGACGACGCCCATGCAGGCGCATCTACGGTTGCCGTACCTACAGTGCCCTTAATGAACGTAGATGTTAGTGACAACCCCAATGATTCAAAGGTATCAACACAGGAGAACATGGCTGGCTCCTGGCTCGGGCACATCATTTTCGACACCATGACTGCAGTGGGAATGCCGCGCGAGACCGTTGCTGAACACCTCGAGACCATTATTCGAGGAGTCGAACGACTCCGCCACCCAGACCGTGCGGTCTCTAGACTGCAAGTATATGAGATGTGCGGGGTTTTCCGTGGTGTATATTTCCGGCTTTTTACTCCCATGATGGCATCTTTTAGGCACTTGTGACTTACTTACATGTTGCGGATTCTCTTTGGTTTAGTTGGTTAACTGGGTTGAGTGGGCTAGCTATCTCCCCAAGAGGAGAGCAGTATACTGTAGAGCCAAATGAATAAATGAATAAATGAATAAATAAATATACCGCATATTTAATTTGAGACTTAGTAGGAAGTAGCAATGCTAGCGATGGGACGTCTTCAGCCGGTCACGATGTTATTAGCAACATATTGTTTTGAACCTTGCTATCTTTACTATACCACGTGACACCATCACATATAAATAGGTAGAATTTACACGCAACACAAAACGTATGGAATAGCACTACTATCACAATGTGAGAATTAGGTATTCGAGGAACATAATATATTGAGTCAACTGCAATTTGTTTGACATTACTTTCATCCGACAAATTAGATAAGAGTACAAACCTAACAAAAGAAATCAAATAAAAAGCAAAAAAGAGTCCAAAGATCAAACATAAAAAAGAAAAAGATAACAAAAGGATAGGACAAATGAGAAGTAAACATAGGAAAGAGAAAAGACGCCACCAATGTCGCAAGAAGCCTCAGCGTTTGCTATAAGTCGTCTTGGTCGTCAGTGGGTCCTTCACAGGCTTGAATTTGCCATCAGGATAAGGACAATGACCATACTTGACTGATGGAAACTCGCGCCGTTATGGGATAGAACAAATTGTCCGAATCAACTATAATTGGACGGTACTCTCCGTGGAACAATCCATTTAACGGTTCGATTTCCGAAGGGATCGCCTAGAGTTATGAAGGGTGTATTTGAACAAGTTACACTTGTTACCACTCTAGCGTTCTCCAGTGGGGCGAGCCGAAGAACGAAGAGGTTGTGCCTGTATCGCCCGGTCCCCGTTGGCTGCTTCTTTGATAGACCGTTCCTCCGTGGCTTCAGCAATTGGCTTTTCCGCATTGTGCGGCGACCAAGGAGGTGTACTAGGCTTGTAACCGTGTTCCAACGAAGCTGGATCTGAACCCGCTGGGGCCTTAGTCTTGGTGACGCGTTTACCATTGCGAGGAGATGTAGGGTCCCCAATCTTTTTCGGGAGAAAGATTGTGGGTGATAGCTTAAGCGTTGGGAACCTGAATTTTGATAATACGGGGAGGATGTCGAGACTCTGAATCATCGTCACCTTATCTCTCCAGCCGTTCTGTCTGAGGCCTTGAAGAGTGGAGGCGTACCCGTGGTCGTGAGGAATACCCAGGAAGAAATGTAAACAATCAGGGGATTTAGAATGTTTCTTGATGTACGCTAAAGCAAGGAAGTTAGTATAGATACGTATTAAGACTTCATTTTGAGTATCGTTACCTTTAATCTTCATGTCGGCATTATCCTTTCCGTAACCAACGTCGAGGAATTCAAAAACATATCCATTTCCTCTTCCTTTGAAGCCACGTAAAAAGTTCCTCAATACATCGCTCTTTTTGATGAGGCCATGACTTTTCATTGCATTCGCGAGACCGTCTACATTGAGAAAGAATATGCATCGAATTTCAACACTTGTATCGGGCAGCGTTCTCAGGAGTTCTGTAAGGAGATCTTGAGCGGCATTTTTGCCCCCTTGAAAGCCTTCAATAATATACTTGGGCTGGAAAATAACACCATCGCCATCATTAAGATTCATGACATAAGAACTCGATGTAATGTTCTTAGAGTCTATTTTGATCTTTTAGTCCGGAATGGGGTTAGTCTTGTACCTGAATGAAGTTAGTGAAACACATACCTGCGGATAAGCAAGAATCTTCGTAGTGTCGTGCGCTTTATTGTTGGCTGGGGAATTCTTTTGGGCACTGTTTTTAATATATAGCAGCTGGTTCTAAAAGAACGGCAAGTGGTTAGTGCATATCATTTGAAGCTTTGCTGTTAGTTAGCATACTCTGTTTATCTGCGGGGCTGATTCATATTTCGTAGACTCTTTATTATGAACAGGTGGAAGACCTGGGAAGTCCTCTAGAGTGGGTTGCCAACGCGACATGGTATTAGCTGGTAGGAGGGTCCCCCTTGCGTATTGAAAATAAAGATATAAACGATGGTAGCAACTTGGAGTTACAATGGATAATGTGAGAGATAGCGAAATTGGTGTACGTAGGGAGACCCTCCTTGGAATATAATGTAGTAGTAAACTGTGTTCAAGTTGAGCAAATCAGAGAAATTAAAGGTAACAGAAAGTTTAGTAAAGTGGATGTGTAGTTCAGAGAAAGTGTAGTCGATAGACCTAGGGAGACCGTCTTCTTGATATAGCCCACTAGTTAGTTAGGCTTTTCTTCGTGGTTTATAGCATCTTGCACATTCTCAAGCCACAAAAACACACCTGAGGAAATGTGAGCCTATCATAATGAATTCAATGTAACGTATCAGCCACTCTTAAGGCGTACCCTCCATCTCGTCTTCCTTCCAACGCAACAATATATGTTTACAACCCGACCATAGCCCATCTAAAGCCTCATTTTATTGTGCGTTATATACTCTAATCTAAGCAAATATCTCTTTACCGTATGATACTTTGCTAAATGAGCTTCGTTAAGGGCAGGTTTCATAGATCATACAAGAGCAAGTCATGAAGTTGAACTTGAATTTTACTGCAGTGGTGAACTACCATTAACCAGACCTCCCCTACGCGACGTGTCTTCATAGAGATGATCACAGAACGAGAACAACGTCTGTAGAATACACATTCCTTAAGACGTCTTGGTGGTGTGGTTAGTTTCGGAAATACAAACGCGGGTCTAGTCAGGCTCTCGAAGCCCAACAAGCCTGAAGGCTAAATCCTTTTGGACTCCAATTACTAGTCTAGGTTGCTACAGCCTTTGGCCTTTTTGTCTAAGCTTGGTTAAAAGGAATATCAAGTTCGCCCGGAATATGCTTACGTGCTGGCATAAAATGCAGATATCACAATGTGCTATAGTAGCTTGTAGAATATCTCATCATATTTATGATTCCAATAAACCTATCCAGACGCATACCACATGGGATCCCTCTTTTGTGAACGCCCTATACGAAATTGAGTTCTTTCTATTCATCCATATCTTTCGACCCCTATGTACTGCATGTCGCCAACTTTACTATCCCTATTTACTGTCAAATAAACTTACTCCCTTGAGACGACTCTTCAGTCTTGTTACCGGTGAATGCCGATAGTGATCAAACCTACAACCCGAATACGTAGTACATTGGCTATCCTTCACGGCAGGACAATCATTTCCAGTGATGGATGTCTCTTACTCACATGCTTGCTTCTTGCTGCGTAGAACTGGCCATACAAGGTACTCGAGACCTGCAACTTGAGGCTAGATGGGCTTATCATCAAATTCAAACAGACACATTTTATCGCAAACCAAAAACTCAACGTGAAGATATAGGTATTTGCAAACCCTTTTGGTAGCGGCTTCTTCTGCAAGTGAATCGTGCTAGACGAGGTTAAATGTTCCCATTGGGTCGAGGCTATGAGTTCTAGAACTCCAGGCCTCAGATCCCCGTGCTCCGTGTTCGTAGTTCTTGATATGACGTGAGATAAAAGGTTTTAATGCATAACCAAATTTGGTCGGAAGTTCTATTCTGTCGAGAATTGACGACATCATATCATCGACAACGCACAACGGCAAGAATCGCAGCCTAACCTACCATCCAAGCAAACCACGTAAAGTAGCCTCACCCGGATTCTTTGTTATCCACATTATGGAGGATTAACCTCGGTTGTCTACCACCAATCCAACATGCCTCTTCTCTAAGATTCATAGACGAAGCCCCACAGCTATGTTAAGTACTCACTGGAGTCGCTAGCACGTTGTAACCGAACGAACGGCGTGTTTTTCGGCCTCTTCTTTGTAAGATGGCTACTTACTTGCCGTACCACTTATCAGTACATATGAATGTCCGCTCCTGCGTGTTATATAGTCCAGGTGAAAACATACACCAATGACAAGACTAAGAATTCCATTTCTTTTTGGTATAGCGGTGTAGTGATGTCTACGAGCCCCTCCATTAGTCCTATGGGCTTAAATCGGCCGACAGGGGTTGCTCATCTAGGCCTGTGTAATCAGTCTCTTCTGTAGCATCGCCTCCTCGTCTGTACCTTCCTGCGGGATCAAATGGCTTGTATGCTAGGCGTTTGAGTCACGTGCACGTCTACTTGCGCTGTGGGTGTTTTTGCGACGAACTGCACTTTCAAATGCAGCGTCAAAATCTAAGGACTAAATGGGCGTTTTAGGCGATGTCTGTCATGTGGACTATCCCGAAAGGAACCCTGCTACGTAGTCTTCATCCTCGTTGCCTAATCAAGAATTTTACCCAAGTGATGCATTCTTTGGGGGCGGTTTATAGAGAGCATCAAGGTAGTACAAACATACTAGACAATGGCCACTGCGAAGCAGGGATACATGGCTGTATCTGGTTTAGCGGTTTTACCCTGTGCATGATCTACACCGCAACAAGCCCCATCGTCGATACACATCTTGGAGTTAGCCTTACAGTAGTATCAAATTCCCGGTGAAGCCCTACGATATTCCGAGCCATACTCACCCTTGATAAAAACAAATGTGAATATGCACATGTATTAAAAAAATGCCTTGTAGACCGGACATTCACGGGTTGCAAGTCTAGTGTTCTGTCCTAAAGTTAGGGTATGCATGAGTAGGACGGGAAGACAGCCCTTCATTTATAAGGAATAATAGAAGCAACAACTGTGACAAAGTACAGATTCGATAAGTTTTTGGCGCGGCGGTATCCTGGTGAATCCCATGTTCGGCAACAGGGTTTGTTCACTTGTTTACATGGTTTCCTTTCTTCACAGGCAAGTGGATACAACAATATACTCCATTCTTGTTTATCCTTGCATGTATGTGTTACTACTTGTATACCCTCATTCGCCGCTCTCCACCCATGCCTAGTTTTGTGGGACTAAGATGTATGAGCTGGCCACTTACCCAAAAAGAAGTGGACCCTTTGTACTGGATGTAAAATACACTGCTAGCTACAGCTAAGCTTTCTTGCTTGGCCTAAATTGGTTCAAACCGAACCTTAACACACAGCTCAGTGTGTCTCCGGGCGTTTACCTGAGTACTGAGTGCCCGGTGGGTGTTGGTCGTTCACAAAGGGACAACTAGGTCTCACGCATTTGTTACCCTCCATCGCTGAACAGTGATGTCCGTTGACACAATCAAGCTTGTCACATTCCTGTCCGAGTTCGCACGGAATCGTCCGAAGTTTATGCTCAAGTGCCTTCTTCTGTGGCTCAGTCAACCGCCTGTGCTCAAATTTACAACGTGGATCTCGGGAACAGCCTTCGTAGAAAGAGAACTCGTAACACAGCTCGCGTTTTTTCAGTATCTTCTTGATTTTGTTCTGCTGAGCTTTGTCATAAACCGTGGTAGGATCTTGCTTTCGGAGTTGATTCTTCCAACCCGTAAAGCCCTTGGTTGGTTTGGTAGACCATTCTGTTTCCTGTGTATTACCCAACACGGTAGTCCTTGCCTCGCATGCATGCAGGCCAACGTGCTGTGACTCTGGGCTGACGCTACTGGTTAGCACGTCTCGATAGCTACGGAAGTCGGCCTCACAGGCAGGCTTATTGGTGTGAACAGGCACTGGTTGATGTTCAGTTTCGGGGGATACTCGTTTTTGGTTGGGGTGTGTCTTTTCGGCGGGTGGTGGATACCCAAACGATGCCACGATGGTAGGGCTGGATTGGCCTTTGTAGGCAGTTTTGTTCTGGTTAGGTGACGTGGTTGCATGCGAATTTCTTCTCTTGGTATCCTTTCCGGGTAACTTATAATCGCAAAATAATTTGTCTGTCCAGTCTAAAATAGGGATCTCGGGAAGCTCGAGTGCTGGGACAGTCGGTGATCCCTCGATTATCGTACATTTGACCCTGGACGAAGTTGTAACAAGCTCTCTTAACAAAGATTGGTAGCCTGAGTCGTGCGAAATACCCAAGTAGATATGTCTGCACTGTGGCATGTTGTTGTGCCATTTTGCCAAGTCTACCCCAGGAAGGTTAGGCGTAAATTGCTAAATAGGATTTCTCCAAGACTCACCAGCGATGCGCCAGTCCGCTAATTCCTTGCCTGGGCCAACATCAATGAATTCAAACGAGGGTACAGCTCGTGTGAACCCCAAGAAGAATTCTTTGCTTACTTCCGTTGAAGAAGTCTCATGACAAGAAGACATTACAAAGGCAAGCTCGTCGCGGTTTGCGATTATCTTGGCCTCAATGCGGACATCTTTATGGATACTGTGAACTTTTTCGTATAAGCCGAGAGCTGCCATTCCCCCACCGGCGATACCTTGGTTGATGTAACGACGCTTAAATCGTAGGCCATCGCCATCCATTAGTACAATAACATAGTCATTTTTGGTACTCCTAGGAGGGCTGGCCTTTCATGCCATGTAAGTTTAAATTAGAAAATGTATCTTCCTTTTGAAGTCATATCACTCACAATGTCAGGGTCCTGTTCGTGTTGTCCATAATCAGGTCCAGATGGGTTGGTGAATAATGGATAATACCACTCCGATGATTTGTACTGATTTTTGGATGCCTGTGTATAACAACATTAGTTAAAGAACTCTAGTTAGCCCTTTTTCCCATGTTACTTGCACTCGATTGTTCTACACTGCACTTCCTATTCTCCGTATTTTCACGGTTCACTGTAGTCGATGTGGTTATTCCGATCACGATTCCGGTGAATGCTGCGATGATTGCCCCGGTGACTGCTCCAGCCGCTGCTCCCGCCACCGCTCCGCCGAGTGCACCGGTGACCAAACCGGTGATGAATCCGGAGAACGCTCCGAAGGCTGCATTAAAAAAGTCTTTACCGGTCACTTCAGGCTCTTTGTTGTCCATTTTAATTGCATAGATATATGAGAGCCAGTGGCTGCAGTATGTGTTGGACAAACAAAAGGTAAAATGGGACTTTCTCAGCCGTGAACCGGGTCGACAAGTTCAAAAACGAAGTTCTCGTATACTTAATTCAAGCTTACGCCGGTCGAATGTCCTTGAGATATCCAACCTCATGTATATAACCAAACAGGCGCCACGCCTTCATCCGCAGCCCAACATTAACAGCCAGAATTGCCTTTTGAAAGTTTGGTTAAGCGCCCTTGTCGCGCTGGCAAAAACAATGACCTGATTAAGCCTAGTCCCTGGCTGTTCTAATAGGCCATCGTCTCGCATAACTTAAATACAATTAACTACTGATATGGGTTAAATTCAAGCTATGCGTGTCAGTTTCCCTGCTCATTGGATACTGTAAACCGACTTCTCAACCATGATGTCATCGAATTTCATACCCCGGAAATCATCACGGTCACACTTATCCATTTTCAAGTGGCAAGCTTGAACTTTTTTTGCGTGGAACATGGCTGGTAACTCTACAGGCCGCGACAGACCCAATTGCAGAATGCAACTTTTGTCTACATAGTTTTAGTTGACGTCGCTTAAATTTGTGCAATCTGTATCCTGAAGTCCGTTCGAGTTCCTCATATCAAGTCAATACTAGGGTTATAGTGCCATGGTGCCGATGTTAGGGTTCGTGATCTACAAAGAAACTAAGCGTGGAGAGAACCGTTGACAGAACATGGCATGTCATCTACATACAGGAGAATATACATGTCTCGGTCGAGGCGTCTGAAAAAACACGGGTCGCTGTTCATACAAACGAATCCCAAGAAGTTCGGGTAAACTGATATCGTTTCATGCTAGTCATGTGCCGCTTGTTTGAGTCCGTAAAGACTTTTCCTAAGTTTGAGTACAGAACTACGAAACTGGGGAGTTGACGATAGCCGTAATAGCAAGTACATCGGTTGGTGATAGTTGTATTGATTCCAGTGTCTATGTTCACTTGTAGAGTATATAAGAAGTTATCTAGATAGAAGCCTGGAGAAGAGAGAAACCCAGGGAGGGAGCTCCATCGTTACAATGACTGGGAAAACATCGTGTCACGTGATATCATACACACGGAGATCCTTGTGACGTCATTAAGCTTAAAATCCATGTTCATATATTTAACAACAACCCTGTGGAACATTGGCCAAACCTCGGGGGATCCTGAGATATGTCCTCCTTCAACTTCGTTTCCGTAAACGCGCTGATCACATCAATTTGATCGCGTTCCAAATCTAAAGTTGCCGCCATAACCATGAAAAGTCGGAGAGATGCGGGGCTGGCCGTTGCTGCATAAGTATCTGTGAAATCCACGCCTAACTTTTGAGTGAACCCTCTAACTGTGAGCCGACTCTTGAGTTTCAGTAGTGAACTGTAGTCGTTATGTTTAGGTCGGAACACCCACTTTGTCCTCAAGAGGTTTCTCCCTTCCTTGTGAGCTACAATCCCTCAGCTTCTATTGACAATGGGTGTGGAGAGCTCTTTCGTGATGGAGTCTCCCCACGCTTCTCCCTAATCTGCATCCTTAGTAGTTTCTGCGTATGTGTTTGGTGCTACAAGGCACAATGAGTTACAGCACTGTGTACTAATATTGGCGGCAATCTTGATACGATTTACCGTGAAGAGAAGAAGTCTAATTAGATTATTCTTCATGACCAACGGGAGTTATTATATATCGGAGGCTTCTCCTACTCTTGAAACCATCGGTCATTTCTACACCTCTAATAACTATCACCAACAAGGGTCACTAGTAGAGATCTCCAATAGTTGTACTTCCTTACATTTGGTACCCAAACGTGCTCCTTCGGTTCAGATTCAGCTGCAGCCCCATGGGGCGCCTGGGGTGGTACCTTTTCTTTTCCAGCAATTCCCTCTTTCTTGTTAATGTTTTCCATAATATCGTAAAGGGAATCGCCACGCCCAAGTCCATTCTCGATTTGATCCTGAAGGCGTTTTGGTAAGGCGTTTGTCATTCGTTCCATGAGTTTGCGATCATCCGCAACACACTCTGCTTCCGACATGCCAAATTCTTGAAGGAGTCGACGGTAGGCATGTAGTCCGTTCCACAACTGTGCTACACCACCATTGTAGACTGGAGTGTATATGGCGTTGATTGCCTCGTCGAGCTTCAGACCCAGAGACTCACTCGAACGTCCCCTAAGCAATTGCAATGCCTCGACTGGGTTTTGACAATAGTTTGCGTACGCCGCCCATTCTCCCGTTAACCCAGTCACCATGATCTGTGACGCCCTTTCGATGTCGTCCTGAGATAAGAGCCTTTCCACATCTGTAACAATAGCCGTATGAAAAAAGCGTTGCGTGTTAAGGATTTTGACAAGCTCCATCTTCCACACTACCCAGTCCCCCCCATCCAGTATGAGGGAAGTTTGTTTGTAGTCACGCAAGTTTGAATCTTGAATAACTTGATGAATTCCAAAAACTAAACTATCATTGCGCAGTGAATGACCATCATACTTATAGACAAAAAACTCTCTTTCACTGATGACGTGATTGAGGTAATGTCTGAATAGTTAAGAGTGAAAGGCACGGCTTGGGAACTTTGGTCATCCACACCTTGGTGAAATACCTTTGTTCATATGCCGACACACGCCACGAGATGGGGATGAATAATCACCTTCTTTGATGCCGTGTTGTATATCATCGTGAGATGATGTCCGATGTCCGAATGCCTATTTATATCGCGCCATAAGGGTTTAGAATAAAGAACCCAACCTTTATGGTCCGACAGTAACGATCACCGTATGGAGAAGTTATTGTATATTGAGGATTTTCACAAGCTCCATCTTCTAGGCTATCCAGCTCCCCCCATCCAGTAAAACCTTCATCTGTGGCAAACCAGTCATGGTCGCAGCACTAGAAGCGTTAAGGTGGTAGGATTTGTAGAATGGGAAAAATAAGTAGAGACCCGTGTCTCTTCTTTACCCGCAAAATGGGCATCGGAGTATCCAATGAGGAAATCTTGCAGCCCAAAGTAGATTGAATATCCCTTGGTTCTTCGCAGATATCTCATCAAGTGATGCATAGCTTTCTCGTGTCAAATGGCTGGGTTAATCAAGTGTTTGTACAACTTGTTTGCCGTATAAGCAATATCTGGGCGAGTTTGTTGCGTACGTCAATCTGGTCACATTCCAGATCTAGAAGAGCAACAATGGCCATGAACAGCCGAAGAGACGTAGAGCTCGCGGTGGCTGCGTAGGTACTTGTGAAGTCGATTCCTGGTTGGTCGACTCGCTCCACGTCAACCCACTCCGTTCCCGAGATTGCTGTCTGAATAGCCCCACGTCCCTCCCTATACTTCCGACTCTGAAAACGGGTTAGTGACTTCGTCACATGGTATGTCGCGCTGCTGTCAACGACGATAGGATCGGGATTCAACTTACTCAGCTGGGAACGGAGGGGGCAAACAGCATGTTTGTGGCCCGGCTTATCGCAGGGATAGCATAGTTCCTGTGTCGCCTTTTTCTTCTTGGGAGGCCCCGCAGAGGATCCCGCCGCCGCCTTGTTAGCTTGAACCGGAACCGAAGCCGCTACCTGCTTTCGTTCCGCGTTCACCAAATCTGCGGTGATGCCATGAACATCCTTGCCCTTGATTTGACCGAGCTGCGCAGTGACCTGCAGTGAGTGCGGGGGGGACATTATCATGTGATCCATTAGACTATCGTCCGTCTTGTATGGATCGGCCTCGGTCTGCTCAAACCTCCTGAGGAGGTTGCGCTGACGTCTTATCTTGTCCCACAAATCACCGACCTTGCCATTGTATACGGGGCTCATCACTCCTGCAACAGCTTCTCCCAACTCCTTCCCCAAGTTCTTGCTCCTTGTAGTCCGAACGCTGAATGGTCCAGAGGGAGGTGATCGTTTCAACTTGGGTTTTCCAGCTATTCCTGGCAGCCTCGTCTTCCGAGATGCGGATGTTTTGGAGGCGTTCATCAGCAACAGTAGGACCACCAAATTTGTTGATGATCATCTCGGTGTAAGCCCTGGTTTGGACTCCTTGCGTAACGCCTGGGACTTGTCTGCCGGATCGCTGAATTCCTCCGCAGAATCCGCCCATTCACCAGTAAGACCGGTGCTGATGATTCTGACTGTCTTCTGGATCCGCTCATTGAACCTCTCAGCTTCGTCAGCCTGATGGAGTTCCTCCTTATCCTTGCCGATAACATCCATGAGTCCTTCTAGATTGAGAATTTTCGAGAGCTCAGGCCTCCAGGCCAGCCAATTGCTGCCTTCCAGTACAACCTTCATCTGCGGTAAACCATCCATCTTGTTAGAGATAATGGATCTGATCCGAATGTAGCGTTGTGATTGAAACAAAATTTTGAAGTAGAAAACGTGCATCTGTGATTAACACACCGGGCTCATAACCTTTGGCGGTAATCTTAACACGATTTATCGTGAAGAGTGGAGAGCAAATAGACGATGGTCAATGACTGGCGGAAGCTATTATGTATCAAATTCTTCTCCCATTCCTTGTTGGGGAATCAATATAGTCACACAAGATCGGACAGCACAGACAGGAAACAAGGGGTTCGATACAGAAGAAGGTTACACTCATGGATCAGGGTCGGGCTGGCGTCAGCTTTTATACTTCGATGCTCAACGCTAGATACCCAGTTTCAATATCCAGTAACTGTATTACCTCACACTATGGACACTAGTCTGAGTACAGAGTGCCAGGTGGGTGTTGGTCTTCTTCAAACGGACAACCACGCCTCATGCAGGTGTTGCCCTCTATCGCAGCACAGCGATGCCCACGGATACAATCAGATTTAACACACAGTTGCCCATAAGCGCATGGGATTTTCCGGAAGTAACGCTCAAGTGCCTGTCTCTGCGGTCCAGTCAACTTCTTGTGAAAATGTTGGCAATCTGAGGCCCGAGGACAAGACCCACGGAAAGAAAAAGCGTAGCACAGGCTATGGTTTTCCATGATCTCTCGGATTGAGTCCTGGTCGGCCTTGATATAAACGGTTTCAGAATCTTGCTTTTGGAGCTGACTCTTCCAACGCACAAAGGTGTTGATTGGTTTGGTAGGCTTCGCTGTTCCGTGTTTCATGCTCCATGCTGGAGTCTTTGTCGAGGTTCCAAGTGAGGCAACGCGTGGAGACTTTGGGTTGAGGGCCATAATAGCTACGTCCCGATAGCTAAAGCCGTTGGGCGCACGGGTGAACTTCTCCGTATAACCAGACACTTGTTGACATTCCTTCTTGTCTTCGTGGGGTGACACCTTGTCGACAGACTTGTTGTCCTCACACTCCAATGTGTCGTCTGAATACAGTCCAAACATTGAGGAATATTCAGTGTCAGAGGCTAGTAGGTCTTCCTGTGGTGGTGTCTCTTCGCGGGGTTCTGTAGGCCCGGAGGATGTCGCGTTTGTAGGAATGGATTGGCGTTTCCGAGCATTCCCAGGATTCTCGGACAATTTATTCTTGCAAAACAACTTTTCTGTCCAGTCAATAATATTGACCCCAAGACGAGTAAATATCTCTACTGTCCGGGGTCCCTCTACTATTGTGAATTTGATCTCAGGCGAAGTAAAAAGCTCTCTTATCAATGATTCATAACCAGAGTCATGCGAAATACCCAAGTAAATATGTTTGTGCTGCGGCATACTGTTGTGCCGTTTTGTCCAGTCTATGTTACAGAAGTTAGCCATAGATTCTCCAAGTCGAATATCTTAAGAACTCACCAATGATGCGATAGTCAGCACGTTCCTTGTCCCGGCCAACATCAAAAAATTCAAATGCAGGTGAACCCAGCATGAACTCGTTAAAAAATTTGGTTAGAGCGTTTCGCGAACGAGTCTCACGGGCGGCAAACATCTTATTGCCAAGGGAACCCCGATTTGCACAGACTTTGACTTCAACGCGGATATCCCCATGAAGGTTGCAAATTGTTTCCTTCAAGAAACGAGCCGCTTCTCTTCCGCCTGAGTCACTGCGTTTCATGAGGTCGGAATGGAATCGTAAGCCATCCCCATCGATTAGGACAACAACATAGTCATTGCAGCTAGACTTGTCTATAGGCTGACACTGCGCAACCGGGGCAGCCGGGGCAACTGGTGCGGCGACTTTTCTGCGTGCTTTGTTGTCCTTTTTGGGCATATTGATATGTGTGAGCCAGTGGCTGTAGTACGCAGTTGGTAAATGAAAAGGTGGGAGCTGTTCAATCGTAAAGCAAGTTCACAAGCTCAAAAACAAAGTCGTGATGGGATCAATCCAAACTTCAATCGAACGCATGTCATCAAGAGATGCCCCCTTTTATATTCGACCAAACGCGATATTTCGCAGCCCAATCTTGGCACCACAAATTGCCTTTTGTGTTGGCCAGCGCAGCAAAGACTCCTAACCAGACTTTCAATGTCACAATTGAGCTGACTCGCCGGTTATTCCAATAGACTATCGCCTGAGATAACGTAAAGCCGATTAATCATCCGTCTTAGTTAAATCCAAACAATTCGGCTCAGTCACCCGTTTGTTGGGCGGTACGTGACGACCCAAAAGCCTTGTGCAAGAGTCCATCTTGAAACCTTGATTGTATTTTGTCATTGGCGGTGGTTCAATCGGCTTCTCCTTAATGACCATGACGTCATAGTACTTCTCTTTGTTTTCACTAGCCTCTTATGCTGAAAGTGAAGTCCGTATACCATTCGTCAAAGACGGGGCCAATGGATGTCTTCAAGAAGTTTGTTTCGTTCGGCAATGGCCAAGTGTTCGAAAGCGGTGATCAAATAAAGTTAATTGGCCAAAGCAACACGAGTCGGTCTGCTGGTCAAGTCTTCTTAGCTATGACCCGGAGCGGAGGCAGGGCGACTCTAACACGACGGGGTCGAGAGTTCGAAGTGATATTTTCAGGTGCGGTTTGAGCCGGAGCTATCTTCGAAAACTGAAGATCACGAGTAATAGAATGTCGAACTAGCAGGGGAAGAAGCGGGTTGAGGGCCTCGTGGTCGGGCTGGATGCGCCGGACGAGCCATTCGTCGGTGTGGGAACCCCACGAGCGTTAGCAAAAGGAGAAGAGAGAAGGAGTAAGAAGGGGAGGGAGAGACTATGAAATATAGCATCTTTGTATAGAGAAACCGCTTCCGTCACGGTGGACGCGCTATCACAGTTCATCACACCATCCCTCGCAGGGATGACTGTATGGACATCAACACTTCGGCCCATATACCAACAATGTGACGCGACGGAGCCTGAATCAACAAAGAAGTTTATGTCTAGGCTTTCCAAAGACGACGGCACCGACACGGATACCGGCATTTTTAGTGGAATCCAAGTCTGTATACCACTCTTTAAAGATGGGTACAATGGCATTTTCAGAGACATATCACATTCTGATTGTATAAAAACTATCGCCTATCTCCTATCATTTCATCACCACGGTATTTTTGAACCCCATGTAAAGTGAATTCGTCTATTCATGGAATATGACAATGCGGGCGTATCTCGTGATATTCAAAGAGAACGCAGGCAGACCTACTTGCAGCACTGAGTCTTTGTCCATACCTTGCATATATGTTGGCTGCTTGCAGACCTGCTAGCATCAAATATACATCCATCTAATGACAGCCACTAGTGTGTGCACTGGTGTAGTACAAAACCTTATCAAATTATTTCCTTTGTCGTCATTATTCTCACATGTGGCCTCGGCAGAAGCTTGTTTGACCTAAAGAAACATGGTTCCTGCACTACGTCAAAGGTTCTATATCGTAAAATAAGTTCACAAGTCTATCTAAGTTGCTAACTCAGCATCGAATAGCAACATCTTTCTAAATATTGTTCTGTGATCTTGTCTATAAATTCTGGTTTAAAGGGGAGAAGATGGTCCGTCATGAACTATGTATTTTTCTATGAGAGTGGTGAACAGGAATAAATCACCTAACCTTCTCTGATAAAATCAAACTTGAACTATAGATATTGAAGGTAACGCCCATCTATCGTTGCCTCAATGAGTACACTATAGCAGCTTTCTCTCGTCATCATTTAACGCCCGACTACCTTGACTCTTGTAAAGACCAGCTACGCTCAGCAGCCATTTCAACTGTCAATGGTCATCCATACATTCGATACGGATCGGAATCTTACAGGCATAGGAGAAGCCTTGCCCATTAGATGCCTGCTTTCCCGAGGTATTGTGAACCAAAAATGTAACAGACCATACCTTTAGCCCTGCTATGGACAATACCCGATACACTGTAGACTAATCAATGACTACGACTTCGGCAAACTTTGAACAACGCTATTGTAAAAAGGCATATATATTTCCCGACTTGGTAGCCCCCTATTATGTGCTTCTTGGTGACTTTAGTACATATGTCGTTTTTCGCCCGATTCAAGAATAATACTACATCGGGTTACGTACATATGTATGTGGCTTACTTCCCGCTCCATATGAGTATGTTACCAATATTATCCTATACGTATATGTGCGTGAAGATTATTGATGTCGCTAGAAATAACAGAAGGAATATATGCATCTGCGCAACTTCTCTGGGTTTCGATGAGCTAGTAGCGTCGTCATTGAGCGAACCATTGTGCTTCATAGTTAGGCTCAGCGAGTCTGTACGTTGTTGGTTTTCAATTAAGCTGAATAGATATCAAGTTCAGCTGAGATACGTATGCGTCGTGAAAGTGGATACCTTGGTGTGGCTGCGATTATCAGTAAAACCTCGGGTTTTACCCAAGATTCCGAAACCAATGCATATCTAACGGAAACTCGACGGCTACCTACATACATGATTCTACATGATCGTAGTCCATTGAAGCCTCCCCCTTATTCCCAAGTTCATTTTCCCAGGACACTGGTCAGTTTCCAATAGAATCACATGCTACCAAGCTACATGCAGTAGTTCTGTAGTATTGGTTGAACACATGTAGTGGACAAACACTGTGCCAATATAGTGCGGGATACATTCCACTCAGGACACAAGGTACCTGTCGGACAGTCAACAGCATGATTCCCTACAAATCACGCCAGTATACATAGATATTTCCAGTCGCTATTCTAAATACCAACACCAAATCCAAAGCAGTAACTGCCAAGTTAAATCTCGGCATTGACATTTCCTCGAGGCCCCACCAATGTAGTACAAAGCTATGGCCAATGACGGCATATGTACATTCAAAATCAATGCAGCAGCTCATGCATAATCCACGGCGAATAATAGACAATACTTGGAAAATATTTTCATTAAATTGGCAAACGAAGTTCTACTCCCACAAGTCTATACAGGTCACCCCTCCACAATCCCCAACGCCAAAAAAACAAAAACCCAGAATAAAAATAAAGAGATACAAAAAACAAGTAAAAAATCACAAAACCGCCAAATCCATAAAAGTGCATTTCCTCAAATCTCCGCCTTCTTTTGGCTCACTACCCCCTCAACATCTTCATTTCTCTTTCTCTTAATCCCTTGTCCGTCACAATCATCTAGTCAACTCAAGCGCTGAAGGTACGCCTTCCAGCCCGCCCGTCTATACCGATCCGCCTCGGACACGGGGTCATCCGCCTTGATGATACCACGACCAACAATGATGATGTCAGCGCCAGACTGGCAAATCAGCTTAGAGGGCGTGTTGTACTGCTGGCCCTTTCCGTCACCGCCGACAACGTGTCTAGCGTCATCGTTGGATTCAGAGGCAGGGGGGAGTTGGCAACCGGGAGACATGGTGACGAAGTCGTCAGTTTCCTCAGAGTTCATAGGCGACTGGGCGACGTAACCCATGACGAAGGAGTTGTATTCGCGCGCAGCCTCAATGCAGGCCTGGGTGTACTCAGGGCCCATGAAGTTGCCCTTGCTGGACATTTGCGCGAGAATGAGAAGACCACGGTCCATAGGTGCCTCCTCAATGCCGGGGAACAACTCCTCATCATCACCAGAGGGGTTCTTGGAGATTCTGGGGGAGTCGACGGGCTCATAGTGCTGGGTGACGGTGGTGACAGAGACAATGGAGCCCTTGCGACCATCATTGGGGAGGAACGAAGGTCTTCCGTCAAGGTCGGGACGGAAAGTACCGAAAAGAGCGTTGCCAGAGCCCGAGGGCGCAAGGTTTCCGTTAGAAGCGCCGTTGGAAGTACCATTGCTCTTAGAAGAAGGAGAAGCAGCGGTGGTGGTGACATGTGGCGGGACATCCTCGTCATCGTCAGGGTGGCAGTTTCCCTCATCCATGTCATCATAGGTTTCCTCCTTGGGAGTACCAACAGATACGGTCGTGCGCACTTCACAGGGCTGTCTCTCTTTCCACTTATCAGCAGCCTCAGTGAGCGAAGCCACAGACAATTTTCCTGGCACCATGTTGACATTGACGATGTGGGCCCATTCAATGATGCGTGCGGCACCACCGGTGTACTGCAATTGCACGGTGTTACCAATATCGCCAAATTTTCTATCCTCGAAAATCAAGAATCCGTGCTTCCGGGCAAGCGAGGCGAGACGGGCACCCGTGCCGGTGTTGGGGGTATAATCCCAGCCGGAGATGATGTCGTGATGGGTCTTAAGAACGACAATGGAAGGACCGATAGTGTCGGCGAGGAAGAGGAGGTCGCGGGCAGTAGAAACGTCGGCGCTCAGACACAGGTTGGAAGCCTTGAGATCCATCAAACGGAAAAGGTACTTGGACAGAGGGTGACGGGCGGTTTCGGAGCGGGAGGCGTATGTTGCCTTCATGTTTGGGTGTGAAGAAGCCATTTTGGCGGGGTATTTAAGGTAACGGGAATGCGAATGCAAGTGAGAAGAGAAAGAAAAAGGAAAAAAACTTGCAGAGTTCTTTTTCTAAAAGAAAGAACGTTACAAGATCGCCAGGTTGGATTAAGTTTTTTTGGTCTTTTTTTTTGTATTGACTCCCTCGTTGGTAGGCTGGGAATTTCGGGACAGGGTTTGACGGGTTTGGTGGGTTGTATGGGTCGCAGGATGATGAGGGGGATTATGACTAGTTTTAGTAGTGGATTTTTTTTTAAGAATTTCGGATAGTGGAGGGGATTATGGGAACTGCCGCTTGTAGGGATAGTTGGCGAAGTATAAGAGGGATGACGAAAGAAGAAACAAGAAAAAGGATGAGTAAAGACGAAGATAGACTTTGTCAAAGATATGTCTATATGCGTACACAGTCTCAAGACAAGTGGCTGGGAAGACGAAGAAAAAAAACAAAATAAGAGAGGTGCCGAGGGGATGGTGGCGGATCACGGTTTTATATAAACTTATAACGACAGCTACGTGGGTCGGCCCTGTTCAGTGTATCTGTACCTGTGCCGAAAGCCACACACCAAGTCAAGTCAAGTCAAGGACCAAGTCAGTTCGGCAGTATGTACATAGCAAGGGGCGGGGAGTATAACCAAGGTAAGGGAGGTGCGGAAGTAGTGTAGCTGTTAACGACGATGACCAAGCCAAGAAAGTTGAAGGGAGGAACGGGCGTAGGGCGTGAATTAAGAAGAAGGGGGTGTGTCTTTGAGGATTTTGTTTTTCTTGTTACAGTCGTTTTTTTGTTGTGATTTGGGTGTCTGTGTCAGTATAAAGAGACTTGAATTTGTGATAGGATTCAATGGGTGGTAGGGTTTAGAGCCTGTGCAGTTTAGTTTATATGCGCAATTGAGAAAAACCAATGATATATAACGGGGGGGCTTAGAAGGATTTAGACAGGGTATTCAGGGAGAAGAGGGATAGATTATACAACTTGTAAGTAGTAACTAGTCTGTGAAGAAAGGATTTGACTGATACTCTGGTTCAACTTATAAGGGCATTAAAAACAAAAAGAGGTGACCGGAGGAGAACGGGTTTCTTAGACGACAAAATACAATAGATAGTGTATGTGGAAATGTGCGGAGCGAGGATAATTGCAGTAGACTATAACTAGGGCGGGGATACCCCGAAACGGAACAGGCCGAGACTTTTCCTTCTTATTGAGACATAGCTGGAAAGCAAAAGATGGAAAGGAAAGCCGGGCGACGGATATGTCAGGTGGGCTGACTGGATTGTGAAGAAATGTGATTGTAGATCTCCGGACAACCGGCGTAAGTGAGAATGGTCATTTAGAGAGACCTATAGATGAAGATTAGCGGGGTAGAAAGACAGTAACACTAAGTTATCTATCCTCAAACTGTATCGCTTATACTCTACAGAGATAGATAATTATGAACATCACCAATCAAAATCACTCCCTTCAAGTCCACAAGCCATTCAACAAAAGCACCATCGTACTGTTTTAGGCACAAATGAAAGTTCTTTCCCGTCACAATTCGCAAGTATTTCCATTTCCTCCAAGCTAGCTAGCGAGTCCGGCCGTTAACAAACACCGCAATACCGCAACACACGGTCATCATATATGCATGAAAAAGACGTCGTTATTTATATCATTGGCGATATAATGCATCGGCAATGTTTTGGATTCCGATGAAGGCTTGAATGGCCCACGGAATTTGAGACAGTATCATGTCAAAAAACGGATTTTGACTGGTTCAGCTGTTTTGTGAGGTGGATTATCGGTCGATTTAGAGGGCTTTTTGGGGGTGGTTTGCTAGCCTTGATTTCCCGGACTTTGGTTATGGTGAGATCCAAAATACACATCTTGTAATGGGAATTCATACACGGGTCACTTGGCGTTCATAGCTTATAATTTGACATGTCTCTACCGGTTAACTACACTCAATATCCACTAGATACTACAAAAAGACGGAAAGTAACAAAAATCCACTTTCGCGTCTTGTATATTTCGTCACACAACTTGGCCATCGCATCCTTTGAATGTCTGTACATACATCAATGCTTTTCGTTGGACTCTAAAAGGAAGGTCCCGTTCACTACATGCCGTAAACTAATGACCCTTCCATTGTCAATTCCGTCTCTTGCTTTTTTTCTCTTTTCTTACATGTATGTACCGTATAGACTTGGAGATTAATTTTAGACCGGTTTTTTGAATATCAAGATCGTCGTTTATCCACCCTTTATGTCTCTTCCCGTCCGTCGCAAGGACTTCCTTCTCAGCTGGGATTTTTTCTTTTTTCTTTTCTTTTTTGTGATGGGATCGTCGACAAGTCACAATAGGGAAAACCACCTGGTAGTCTACCACTTCTAGGACTTTCCCTGGCACCGGGTTTTTTGTTGTCTTTCCCTTTTGTTACCTGTGTGGATATATGTCAAGGTCTAGACTTTCTCATGATGCCACCTTAGCCTTAGAGGGGTCGTTGATATACTCCCGCTCGGAGTACATGGTGGCCCTAGGATCAACTTACATTCGTGTCTCTCTAATCCCTTCCTTGTTTGCCCGAACCGGAACCATAATTCCCAAGTGAAAAAAAAAACAAAGAAAAAAAGTAACGATATCTCAGGGAAGTGGACTCGTCACTGCATTACCAAGGGGTGGATATCATGGTTCCATGTCAACGGATAAAATGCCATTGGTCGGATGTTCAATCGGAGGCGTCGGGGAGGGAGATTAGGTTGTTTTGGCGGAGGGATATTGCTTTCGAGGTGGATGGTCGTCTCAGGAGTGTCTTTGCTTGGACTTGATGAGATGGAGGGGTGGGATTTTGGGGAACGAGGGCCACTGACTTGGGAAACAGTAATAGCAGCAACAGGCCCAGCAGGGAATCTAAGTTGCCAAGAATGGCTGGTGATGGATGAACGTATGGATGGATGAACCCCCTTTATGGGAACATTTGCATGTGCTGTTGTTGTTGTTTACGAACTCCTGGATTACTGGGGTTGGTTGTCCATAGACATGTGATGTATGTATGTATCTTTGGAAAGTGTGGCTGCATTGCATCTGACATGTCATGATCTCATGAATCCATGAATCCATGAATCCATATAAACTTATGTACATACAACAAACATGTGCAGTTCCTCGCCATCCCAAAATATCAAACGATATTATTAACACGGTATAGTAACACGGCCGTCTCTTATGTTGGTTGGTAATCCCACCCAGAGTAACTTAGCACTGCGGTGGCAACCCGATCAAAACCCACATCTAACTAACCATGTCTATAAGACGACGCCGAACCTCCATGGTACCAGTGCCTGAGATTGACGGCACTTTTGCTCAGTGCAACATTATATTTACATCTTGCATGTCATTGGCTATTGAAGAACCAACGGGGGAGGGGTGTCTACGGGTGAGTTTTTCTCTAACTTTTAGAATCAATCCTCTTGCATACACTGCCATACCAACTGCGGACAGTTCCGCCTTGTATTGCCTTGCCATTGAAAATAGATCGTAAAGATACCCACAACATGCATCTCGATGCTACAGTTCCAATCGCTCTCATCCGACGGAATTCCACATCAATGCCTTCTTCACTTCACCATGAAAGCACGGTCTGGTCTTATCCACCCAACATAACCATTCCGGCGGCATTCTCCATTTAGTCTATCCATTCCGCGATTTAGCCCCCAAAGCGAAAAAAAAAACTCAGACAGCTCGGGCCTATCCGTCCGTTCAATGTTTCCCTCCCATTCTCGCCGACGATACAATGCACTAAACGCTTTGTATACCATAGGGGCTATGTCCCTCTGCAAACTATCCGATCATGTCGCCAAAGGCGAGGTGGCGCGGACTTCTTGCTTGTCTTCTTCTGTTCGCCTGCCCTGTGACCTGTGGGGGTAAGGAGATTTCAAGAGTTAATCTGGATAGTTTCGGGAGAGACGTCTGTGGGTAGAACGATCGGTACCTTTCTGTCGGCGCAGGTTCATCATCATTGTCAATAGGGTTGGTTGTGAGCAATGTTAGGGTTCGTTATCAAAAATGGGATGGGAGAAATATTATCAGACTACACTACGTCATGCGACACCTGACATGATGACAATCAGGTGCAGACCTGACTTGGTGTGACACTGATTATCTTGATGTGGGACGGTGACTGAATAGAATTTCCTAGACTTTCCTGTTGTATCTCGTTTGACCGACGGGAATTATATATGCTTGGGGGAAGGTCATAATAGATTGATTAACCCCAAGGGTTTCTGTAAAATGAAGTCATTTGCGGGACCCGCTCTCTACGCGTTTGATTTTTGGTGTGCATTGAAAGGAAAAGAATAGGCAAAAAGCCACTGACGTGACGTTGACCAGTGGGTTCTTTGTAGTATAATATAGGTGATAATGGGTCGGAACGTTTATCATGTGCTTGATTATAAAGATAGCTACTTGAGTTTTAGATAACCTGTTATGTGTCATGAGGCTGAAGATATCATCTGGAGCTTGTAATCTAAACAATGACCCCGCAGTAGATAACCAACATTACCCGTCGGAACTTCTTTTCTTCACCGTTTCCTATATTACTTCATTTCCACCAGCTATACCAAATAAACCCAGTGAAAAAATAACCTGTCAGTGTCAGCGCGGACAAGTACATCAACCCGAGCGGTCAACTACGAGTAATCATCAACCTACAGCTTAAATTTCACAAGCTAGTTAGCTTCTTAACTGTCTCAAGCTAGTTAACCTACCAAGCTAACACCCATCTTCATTAATTCTCTCTTTTTTCCCCCCTTCTTTTTTTCTTAACTTGATTGTTTTGCAATTATCGCATCTTCTTTCAACTTCGTAATCATCATTTCGTCCGTCACTTTTTTTTTCTTCTTCAAAAACTCGTCATAAGTCGCTATTATCCTCGCTTCCTCTTTTGATTCGCTGTTGCTTGTTACCACCTGGCACTTAAATCATTCCCTTGTTTTTTTTTACCACTGCCTACAGTGACAATTCTACAACCCTCCGAGAAAAAGAAAAGAAATCACCTACTTTTTTTTTCTTTACTTAGAAAACTGCTTTAAACGCCTGCAGTTTGGAATCCTGACTTCACTTACCAAGACCCCCGCCATTCACGACGCTAATACGTGCGGATTGTCACCCCCTGGATTCCACCTATACCGAATATTTGTCGTCATCAAACAATTTTCAGCTATACTATTGTTGCTTCACGATATCTACATTCGATATACATACATACATTCCATCCTACTCAAACCCTATATACACATACACATATAAGACACAATGTCTGCGCGGCAAACCCGGAGCAAGACGGCCAAGCCCGACGCTGTAGATGCCGAATCCAAGTCCACGGCCGCCGTCGTCCCTACCGAGACCGAGAACATTTTTTTGTTCTACCCGAATTTGATTGGTACGTGATAGTACCGACAGCAAGCAAATCCAATGAAACAAACCCACTAACTCGTATGCTTTTTCCAATCATATAGGCTACTTCCGTATTGTCCTCGCCATCTTCTCTCTCTACTACATGCCTCTGCACCCGCGCACCTGCTGCATCTTGTATAGTATTTCGTGTCTCTTGGACGCCCTTGACGGCTATGCTGCGCGCCACTTTGACCAGTCGACGCGTTTCGGTGCCGTGTTGGACATGGTGACGGATCGCTGCACGACGACGTGTCTGTTGGTTTTCCTGAGCATGGCCTTCCCCCGCTGGGCTATTATCTTCCAGTTGTTGATTTCGCTGGATTTGGCTTCCCACTACATGCACATGTATGCTACGCTGGCCGTCGGTGGCTCGGAAAAGAGTCACAAGAAGATTGAGTCGGATAGCTGGTTGCTCAAGCTGTACTACCACAACCGGGTAAGTGTTTCTTTGTGTTCTTTTTGTTTGTGTAATTAGTTTGCTAACATCCTCTAGAATGTGCTTTTTGCCGTGTGCCTTCTGAACGAGCTTTTCTTCATTGCTCTGTACCTTCTTTCTTTCTCCTCTCCTCTTCTGTCTCCACAGCTTCTCGAGACCGAGGCCGCTGTCAACAATGACCTGGATATTACTTCGCAGGTGAACACTTCTCTCCTGCGCCAAATCTTCCCCGACCCGTACAGCGCGGCCGCGCTCGAAGTGGCGCGGGCTAACAAGATGGACTCGACTATCCCGTGGATCCTGGCGGGTATCTCCTTCCCCGTCATGGCCCTCAAGCAGTGGCTGAACATTGTCCAGATGGTGAATGCCAGCAAGGATCTGGCTGCTTTGGATATTGCGGCTCGCCAAGCTGCTGGTCTTCCCAAGAAGACTAACTAAGGGAATAGAGAAGGTCATTGAGACTTCTTAATAGAGAGAGATGGGTGTTGTATAGTATTGGGACGAGTATAGACGGGGAATAAGTTATCTAGACGGGTGAATACAGTATTTTGAGTCATTTTTGGGAATGAGGGGTGTCTTTTCCTTTCATCAGAATTGTTTTTTTTGGTATTAATTATTGGTATTTATTTTGTATATTTATTAACAATATTTATATGTACATATACACAAATATGAAGAATAATGTGCAAGTATCAGCGAGTCGCCAAAAGAGGATCACTAGCTGAAGAAGTCTGGTTCTCATCACCCTCACCAGCTCCATATCCAAGCTCGTTAACAACATCCCCTCTATCTCTAACTTCCTCCATACTCTCACTCATACCATACCAAGCAACAGTGGACAATCCCAGAATTCCCATAAGCGACGAGAATACCAGTGCAACCCACCCCTTAGCAGTGAACCCCTCCGGTAACTCCGCCGGCGCTCTCGGCTCCCCCGTCAAATCCAAAAAGTCCACCGAATTCCCCGCCGCATTCCCCTTCGTCGGGACCCCGCGCGCCTCACAAGCAGCAAGATGATCCTTCGGGATAGACACCGACTTTTGAAGAGATAGTGGGTCCTCGATGAATGTGGCGATCAAGCCGGAGGTTACGTGCCATTCAATGTGGCAGTGGAAGAACCAGATACCCGGGTTATCGGCGATGAAGCGGAGGACAAGGTTACTTTCGGGCCAGACGACGACGGTGTCACGACGCATGGGGTGGGAGATTAGCTTGGTGGTTATGGGGTCGTAGGTGCCAGATTCTTCTGGGGCGCGGTGGGCGACTTGGAAGGCGTGGCCGTGTAGGTGGAAAGGGTGTTTGCCGGAGTCGAGGTTGTTCAGGACGATTTCTACAACATCGCCACGGGAAAGCATCAGCGGGTTCGTGGCAGACCCGTAGATGGCAGGGTTGGTTGCCAAGTCACCGGCGGAAAGCGCAGTGTACAATGTAGGTACCTTGGGAGGCCGGTAGGTCACATTGTTGAAGAAGGCATAGTTCGCTCCGTCGAGGAGATTGTCCATCTTGATGTCGAGGGTTATCTGACGGGTAACGTTCTCGTAGAGAGGCTCGGAGTCGAGAGGGCGCAGGTCGAAGTCATCTTGGGGAGTGAATTCGGAGATTATTTGAGCGGCGGGGAATGAGAAGGTGGGGTTGTAGACTAGGTGGGCGGTGGCGTTGGGGTTAAGTGTCGGCGGGATGACGTCGAATAGGTCGGTGTCCATGCTGGTTATTATAGGGGAGTTCCGGGTGGGGTTCTTCTTCGCGGTGAGAAGAATCGAGTACCGTTGGGCAACGGAGAGATACAACATGGATGCAACCGTCGGTTCAACATATTGTCCATCCACCTCGACAATGCGGAAATCATGGTCTTCAATCCACAAGTAATGAGCAGCCAACGCACCCATGTTAATCACGCGAATCAGGTAGGTAGTCCCGGGGACCATGGCCACCTGGAGACCCGTAGTATCGTTTATCAAGGCGGCGTTGGGCACAGGTTCGGCTCCCGAGGGGTTGAATTTTGTGAGGAACTTGGGGTTGAGTGAGGAGACGGAGTCATGGTACCAGTCGGATACAGTCAGGGTGAGCTCCTCGGTGTATTCGGTTGCAAAGGGATCTTCCGGGTCATGAATAATTAGCGGGCCACGGAGTCCATCGGGGTATTGGCCCTTGTGGTGGGAGTGATACCAGTATGTTCCTGGTTGTTGCAACTATATCCGTTAGTCCAAAGACCCAACACAATTACGTCACGCGCACTTACAGTAAACCGGTAAGTAAAAACCCCACCCGGCGCAACAGCACACTGCGTAACCATAGTCGGTCCATCCATTTCCACCGTCCCATTCATATATAACCCATGGAAATGCAACGCCGTACTTTGATCTGGTAGGTCATTGGTAAGTGTGATTTCCACATCATCACCAACTGACCCTTCAATCGTTGGAATTGGCCATTGTCCGTTAATCCCGATGACGGGTCTCTCGAAAGCGCCGGTAGGATCGGCGAGTGTCCAACCTATATGGAAATCATATTTAAGTAGTTTCGCCGAGACGAGCGGGAGTAGAGAAAGTAGAGATATGGGGAGATTCATCTTGTTGGGTGCTCTGGGTATTTACCACAGAACTGTCTATCTCAATGAACATAAAAAGACCAAAAAAGAAAAGGAAATTTAGAAATCCCTCTGCTCGTTGGAAAAATCTCGCGCTGTCGCAAATTCGACACCACCCGCCTACCCGTCCTAGAAACCTACCTACAGCACAGACCTAAAAATCCCTTAGCGCTTATCAGATCCGACCTCGTCGTCTCAAACGTCACACTGTAAATTTCCGCCTCACCGTAAAAGAAATCCTTCATGCAAGTAATCGACCAACCCGTCCAGTCCAATGAAGTCACGAGTTTATCGTCGTAAACCCAGCTTCCTATTTCAGAGCAGGCAACTCTGAGAAAAGTAGAAAAAAAGACCTCGGATGGGCGGATAAAATTGACCTTTTATTACGTATGTACCCCCGATCGATGGGTGAGTTTTTTTTTTATCAGATTGGTCTGTGGAGGATGTAGGTGGGGCCTTCTGTAAATAAGCGTGATGGGCCGGGCAGAAAGATTCGTGAAGACGAACGGGTACCTTTTTTCGCATGGGCATTTCCTTTTTTTCTTTTTCCCTTTCGTCGTCGCAACTTCCCCAAAAACATCCCACCTATCGCGCGCCACCCCCCAAAATGGACGATCTCGAACTCTTCTCCGTCCCGGTATTCCTCCTCATCCTCCGCGAGACCCTCGAAACGGCAATCATTGTGTCTGTCCTCCTCGCCTTCCTCAACCAGACACTTTCCACCGCCGATGCTGATCCGGCATTACACGCCTCCTTGCGCCGGCAGGTATGGCTAGGCACGGCGTTGGGGTTCTCGATTTGTTTGATGATTGCGGGAGCGGTGGTTACGGCGTTTTACTCGTGGAATAATACGACGTGGGATCAGAATGAATTGTACTATGAGTCGTTTTTCTCGATGGCTGCTAGTTTGGTGATTACGGGGATGGGCGCGTCGCTTTTGAGAGTTGCTAAGATGCAGAAGAAGTGGCATGCTAAGTTGGCGAGAGCTATTGCCGCACCGGTGGATATGTCTACCGGTGGATGGCTTGGAAGACTTATGGATAAGTACGCCATGTTCATGCTTCCATTCATCACGGTTCTCCGTGAGGGTGTTGAAGCAGTAGTGTTTGTTGCCGGTGTCTCGTTTAGCACGCCGCCTTCATCGGTGCCACTTGCTGCGCTTGCGGGTATCGCTTTTGGTTCGTTGGTCGGGTATATCTTATACAAGGGTGGTTCAGGAGCGAGGCTCCAGCAGTTCCTTGTAGGGTCGACTTGTCTGTTATATCTTGTTGCCGCAGGCCTGTTCACCCGGAGTATCTGGTACTTTGAACAGCAGAAATGGAACGAGGCCATCGGTGGAGAAGCTCAAGAATTAGGAACCGGTCCTGGCTCTTACGACATTGACAAGAGTGTCTGGCACATCAACGTACGTACCTACCTCATCTTGTCGTTAAAAAAGAATCTCACTAACACAAAACAGTGCTGCAGTCCCCAATTCGAAGGGGGTCGTGGCTGGGGTGTCCTCAATGCACTTACCGGATGGACAAACTCCGCCACTTATAACTCTGTTCTAGCTTATAACCTCTACTGGGCATTCGTCATTAGCATGTTCCTCTGCATGCGCTTCAAGGAACTTCACGGGCGCTTCCCTCTTATGAAGAAGCCGTTGGTCATTGAAGAGGAAGAGGAAGACCAGGAACACATTGACGAAGACGACGAGGATAGACGACAGAGTCGCGATTCTACTCGTGCCCTGCTTACAAGACGTACTCGGAGTGCTCACAGAGAGACGGAGATTTAAGAAATTGCAAGACAAAATAACTGTACATATATATACCATCTATATAAATTTTCCTCTAATCATCAAACCCTTCAAACTCATCATCCTTCTTCTGCTTGCCACCTGATTTCTCCTTCTCCTTCTCCAGATTCTGTTTCCGAATAGTCGCCAACATCTCCTCCAACTTCTTCTTTTCCTCCTTCTCCTCCTCCGTCATCGTCGACCACTTCTTCGCCTCACCCTTCTTCTGTCTCTTTTCTCTCCGTTCCGCTCTAACACCCTCTGTATCCGTCTTTCCACTCCACGCTTCATTCTTTTTCCGCTTAGACAATCTCTCCTGTTTCTCTTGTTCTCTTCTTGCCGCACCATTAGCCTTTTCCTCCGCAAGGGCCTCAACTCGTTGTTTCTCGCGGGTCTTGTCTTTGTATTGGTATGTGTCCCAGTCAACCGTCACCCCAAGTGTGCGGTCGCCGTCCCAGTGTTTTACCTCGGGCATTAGTGGCATGCGGAGGAGACCCCAAGCATGGGCGAGGTCCGCCCAGTCGAGGTCTTCAGGGCGGAAAATAGACGATGCGGCATGTTTAGTGTACGCGCGAACCCAGGAAACAAATCCCTTTTGCGCTTTATCATAAATAGCCCTATCGCCCAAAGCCAACTTGCGAATCTTCCCAGTCACCTCACTAGCCTCCTCCTCAGTAACTGCCACAACCGGAGTCTCCAACAGCGCCATGGGCGTTTGTCTAATTTCCAAAAATGGTAAATACGACTCCTCCCGTCCTGCATGCAACATTGTAACCGCCAATCCACGTCTTCCCGCCCGACCGGCTCGTCCATTCCGGTGGATAAACACCTTGGGGTCCGATGGCGGGTCAATCTGGACAACCAGGTCGACCTGTGGGATATCGAGACCACGGGCTGCAAGATCCGTAGTAAACAGGATTACGGGGTCAGTAGCGTTGACGAAGCGAGTAAAGTTGCGTTCGCGCACGTTGGTGGCGTGTTTTCCGTGCAGACTTATAGCCGTGTATTCCTTGGGGAGAACTAATGGGAGGAGATGCTGAAAGTAATCAACCTGCGCACAGGTTGCGACGAAAATGATAGTCTTCAGTGGTCTCTTTTCAAGACCAGTGAGTAACTTTGCTAGAGCGGGTAACTTGTGCGAAGCTGGGATGCTGATATATCTCATATCCAAACTAGCAGGAACTTTGCGATCCTCAATGACACCACCCGACTTCAACGACTTCACTCTAACTGAGATCTTCACTGGGTTTCTCAACCCAACTCTAATAATCTCCGACACAGCCTCAGATACTGACGCACTAAACAGTCCCGTCCGTCTCTGCTTCGGCAAAACGCCCAGAATACGCTGCAAATCCGGCTTAAACCCCAGATCTAAAAGACGATCCGCCTCGTCAAGAACCAACATTTCAAACGTCGCCTGTGGACATCTCACATGTTTCGACTGCAAGAGTTCCACCAGACGACCAGGCGTGCTGATGAGGATGTTGGGAGACACTCGCATGAAGTAGGCAAGGTCGGCAGCGGGCGTGACTGAGCCGCCTACGAGGAGTTGTGGGACGAGAAGCGGGGTTTCGGTTACGGGACGTTTTTCGTCGTGGGAGGGTTGTAAGTAGGGGAGTATCTCGGCGGAAGCGGGGTGGAAAGCTAAAAGCGAAAGTAAAACCTGGTGAATTTGCGAAGCAAGTTCTCTATCCACCCAACCATGTTAGTCCCGTCCATCTTCACCCTCAACTTTATGGACTTACCTCGTTGGCGAAATCACAATAGCCGCTACATGATGTCTCTTAGTCGCCTCAGCAAGTTCCAAAATCCTCACACAAATAGGCAACAAAAACGCCAACGTCTTGCCCGACCCTGTAACTGCTTCAACAACCACATCCGTTCCCTTCTTAGAAATCCACTGCGGCAAGACACTTGCCTGGACGGCAGTCATCTTGGCAAAGCCGTTGGCTTCCGCATAGTCGAGGACCCATTGTGGTAGGGCCGGCTTGATCGCAGACCAAGCGCGAAGGTCGGGACGTTTCTCTTTGCCGGACATTTTGGGTATACTTGAGGTGGAAACTCACTGACGTCTTCAACCTAACGGCCCATCTCGTGATAGTATGTAGTTGGTGATGGATTCAAAATTTTGGATAAGATAAGATTAGATAGAGTAGGGTTATAAGGGTCTTCCAGGTCTCGTGCCTAAAGCGTTGGGCTTTTTGTTGGGCGGGGTGCGATGCGGGTAATGACATGTGATTGAAGTCGATTTGCATGTGATTAGGCCCACTTGGGACTACTAAGCTTACAATTTAAGGATAAAGGAAAGCAATTAGGATAGTGTGCAGGAGAGACAAATGGAATGAATTTTCAAGAGAGCTTGAGAAATAGTCTGTATCAAGCGGGGTAAATCCAAATCTATAGACTGAAGATATCTTCCATGCTATGAAAAACCCCCATGAACCGTGTCTCCCAGAATGCCCGGAAATTCACAATCGCAGGTTAATTTCCAACCCATAGAGTCCCCCGTCAATTTCTCGGGTCCCCCTCGGCAGCCACCGCCCGAACAACCGCCTGACAGATCATCCCCCCAGTTGCACGTCCACCAGACCAATAATTTGTACGTTTTGGAAAAAATAATAAGCCTCCCGTCAATCCAGCCAGTTGTCCTTGCAGGTGTCGAGCCGATTACCCGTCGTGACTAAGCCTCGTCACAAGGAATTGATTGTCCTTTCTTGTTTTCTCTCTTGTTGTACTTGTGCAGTAGTGTTTACTTTGGGTATTTGCTAATCTATTTCTTCTTCCTTCCTTTTTGCTTGCAAAAGTGAAATATACAACAACCCCGACGCGTCAATTCAGACTACTCACCCCGCCGCCACTTTCCCGCCACAGCACCTTCCACAAACAAATTCCATTTTCCCAATTCCCTTGTTTCGACCCTTCAGAGGACATTCCCCTGTTGCCTTCACAAAGCATCCGTCCACAGCAACTATCGGACTCGGCATCACCATCCCCTGTTCTCCCGCATTCACCGGCTTTCAATATCCGCGAATATTCTCTTCCATGCCTTCTACCCGTTCCATGCGCGGCACACCTGCCCCGACTACGCCAACGACTGGTTCCTTTGGGTTAGCGGGTGCTGCCGATTCAATTGATTATGATGGCCCGGTCACTAGAAGTGTTGCCCGTCGTCGAACCGGCGCGACTCCCGCGCCAGAAGTCCCCGCTATGCGCCGTAGGTCAACCCGTCGTCGCGTCGCCAATGATGCTGATAAGACACATACCAGAACGTCTTCCGACTCTTCTATCGATAGTACCAGCGACTTGAATTCTCATCAACACCCATCAACGGCTAGTTCCTCAACGTCATCTTCGGACCAGAAACACCTTACAGTAGACACCAAGGCTCCCGCAACTTCAGTCTTTTCACACCCCCCTAGTCCTCTCAGTTTAATCCCCATCCACCAAAAATGGCACGCCATGATCCACAAACACGAGGTGCCACGGAAACTTCTCCACGTATCTATTGGGTTTTTCTCGTTGGCTTTATATGTCAGTGGGACGCAGCCAACCGCTGTGACGCCGTGGCTCATGTCCGGACTGGTCCCCATTGCTCTGACGGACGTTCTTCGGCATAACGTCCCCTCCTTCAACAAGTTCTACGTCAAGATTCTCGGGGCCCTCATGAGAGAAAGTGAATACCAAGGGTACAACGGTGTAATCTTTTATCTCCTTGGCGCGTGGACAGTATTAAACTTCTTCCCTAAAGACATTGGTCTCCTCGGTGTAATGCTCCTCTCATGGTGTGACTGCGCCGCCTCAACAATTGGACGCGCCTACGGAAAATACACTCCCCAAGTACGTCGCGGCAAGTCCCTCGCGGGCTCCCTCGCCGCCATGTTAACGGGCGTAGCTACTGCTCTCTACTTCTGGGGTTATCTTGCTCCTCGAATTGGTTATCAACCCGGTGATGAAGACTTTCCTTTTATGTTTACCGGGCGGTTAAGTCTGCCTGGGGCTATCGAATCGGGATTGGGCTTGGAGGAGGGTACCGCCGTGGTTGAGGGGGGGTGGGCTTTGGGTATTGTTAGTTTGTTTACGGGGGTTATTGCTTCGGCGAGCGAGGTTGTAGATTTGTTTGGGTGGGATGATAATCTGACGATTCCGGTTTTGAGCGGGGCGGGTATTTGGGCGTTTTTGAAGGTGTTTGGGTAGATATGATGAGAGACTCGGGATATAAAGAAGGCGACATGATGTTGGGTACTTTGTTTGGGACTTTGGCGTTTGGCTCTGGTTAGGCTGGTTGTTGTGATTTACTTGATATGTATGTTATATGTACTTATTCTAATCCTAATACCCATGTATCCAATTCCTTTTCTCTCTTTCCCTTTAGGCCATTCATCCGTAAAAGCTCCCCAGACAAGTCGGCCCCGGCAAGATCCACAAAGTGCATAGGGAAAAGAACGCTGTATCACACACCTCCAAGCAGTTCACGCCACCCACGCTACACCCACGCCTAGTTCCATAGCACAGTGGACCAGGGAATCCCTTGATTTACCCAGTCAGGCTGGAGGACTTCAAGGTGGTGGGGGCGGCGTGATTGGATGAATTCGGACGACGGCCAATCGGGGGTGTCTGTCAGTTATCATTTTTAGTCGGGAGAACGGACAGTCTGCCGAGGTGTGGGAGGGTCCTGTAGGTGAGGCCGGCCGGACGATTTCCTCCCGAGATGGGGGGCATGTGAGATGGACAATGCGAGATGGGAAATGCAAGATTAGTATAAAGAGGGGGAAGTGACTGTGACGAGACCAGACGAGAATGTGGAGTTGATGAGAAAGACAGACAGAAAGACAGACAGACAGACATGATGAATTCGAATAATTACTTTGCGGGCTATACGGCGAGAGAGCAGCCCAGAGATATCAAAGTTGGACAGTCGACAAAGGGACATAGCACGGCTACTTCCGTCTACTCGTCTTCATCCTCATCAACATCCACAGCTGCCTCATCAACATCCGGCTACTCAACCTACAAACCCTCTTCATCCGCCCATCTTCTATCACAACAAGCCCAGACGTAAGTCCCTTCTTCCCCCTCCTCTCTATATCCATCTAACCATCTCAGATCCGGCCATCTCCACGCAACACAAACCCACTTATCCACCCTCCAAAACAAAACAACTTCCCGTCTAGCAAACTCCCGCACCCGGTATACCCAGGGTCTTCGGGACGCCCAGGAACTTAAACAGGATTTAGCATGGACGCAATCGCAAGTTGACAAGTTAACACGGCGAGCGGAGAGTCGGTATCCAGGACACTTCCAGAAAGCCCGGGAGGAAGTAAGAGGGGAGGTTGATGAGGATGATGAGTATTAATCCTGGTTATGTCCCTTGGCAAGCCATGTACCTCGTTCAGTACATGTCTTTTGCGACTCTAAGCGGGCCCATGGGTTTTCGTTAGAGAGTGGGTCATAGTATGTCTGTGACCAGTTCTCATTCCGTTGTCCCCGTTGTGGTCTCGTCTGAACTGGCGTTGTCTGAACTGGCGTTTCCTGAACTGGCGTCGACTCATCATCATCCTCCAAGGAAATCTCATCACGATTCCCACGAACACCCAAAGCAACCATATTCGCGCCACTTCCCGCATCCGTGTCCGCCTTCGCAACGACAGAGAAATCCCTCCGAACTCTCTTCACAGGCCTGTCCCCTCCAAACTCCGAAAACCCCATCATCTTGGCCATATCATCCTGATCAAATTCCATGCTGAAATATCCTGAAAAAAAAACTTATTCGAGAAATACCCGGTCCACACCATCTTTATTTACCGCTTTCATTAATATATCATTTCTGTACCCCTGTAGCTGACATAATCATGTGAAACCATCGTTTATAAATCTATATATCAAATCCAACTCACATTCTGTTAGCTCTGGGATCTTGCGCTTCAACTCTGCGCATATCTCTCATCTCCTTAGTCCCCAAACTACCCACTCCGCCTTCCTGCCTACGTTCCCACCCTCCCAATCTAACCACCACAGCCGTCGCATTATCGCCATTAGTAGAAACCTCTGTGGCATAAGAAACCAGTGATCTAGAAGCCTCTTCTGGAGTTCTCGCTTCCTTGACAACATCGACGATTTCCTGGTCCGTCAACGTGCCACTAACCCCATCACTAATCAAAACCATAAACGCAAACTCTCCCGGGCCCAGCTCCAAGAAACTCACATCCGGCTCGGCAGATACCCCGATTCTCTTGGAGTGAACATCCCCAAACGCTCTTGAATTCGCCAGTCCCGCTATCCGCTCTTCACCGAAGCTGTCACCACTAACAAGACTTGTTGCCGGGGCATACCGTCTTAAACGACGCTCTTCACTGGGCATGGTAGGATGGTGATCTACCGTGACGGCCCGGGCAATTCCCGAGGCTGTCTCACAAAGAAGAACACGGGTATCTCCCACGTGTGCTACACATAACATGGATGTCGCACCAGGGTGCCAAAATGGGGCGGCATTAGGCGTACTTATCATGGCGATTGACGCTGTTGAACCGCCTTTAAACCGGGTGTCTGCACCAATTCCGTGACCTGATGGCGGCTCGTGCATCGGCGCTCCAAGTTCATCTACCACCGGCGGTTTCGGCAGTGTAGCTAGAATTTTATCCTCCGGAAGACGAGCTTGTGTCCGGACAAAGTCCAAATCAGCCCGAAGAAAAGCGTACATGAGGGTGGCCTCCAAAGTGATAGGGATGGGCGGATCAGCTTGGAACATATCGATGAAGTATTTCGGGACAAAGCGACGGAAATAACCACCAATAGCTTGCTTATACTCATGTACTAAATCCTTACATATCGGCAGCGGGTCATCAGCTGGCCGTGGTTCCAACTCGGGGTCGATATTCGCATCTTGCTTAATGTGGCTCTGTCGTTTATTCTGCAATGTACTTCTCAAGCCCAACGTGACCGCCGCCTCTTCAATATAACTATGCAGCTCATTTTTCAGAAACTCGGAACACTGCGCCCCCCCATGTCCATCAAACACGCCAAAGTAAAAGACTTGTGGATCGCCATACGCACTAGGGGCCGCCGTAGCCTCTCCCATGCCAGGCATAGTCCCCGGCATCATCCCCCGTCTCAACGACGACAGCGCCTTCTGCGCAAACGCTGGCATATTGATTGTCCCGAGTACTGATGTATCCTCATTATAAGGGCGGTTCCCGCGGCTATTCGCTGTGCCGAAATGGTGTCGTGCCTTGGCAAGCGGGATTCTCACAACCGTCAAATCACGCCCTGTGACATGTGGTGGGAGCGCGGGAGTCGGGGAGGACCCCGCAAGACTATGTGGCATGGAGGCTTCCCGTGGGAGTTTGTGGCGCGGGTTACCCTCGGGATGCATGGATGAGGATGGAAGGTGGGTTACAAAGTAGTCGTGGTAGTATCGACGGGATTGGAATGACGTCATTTGGGGCCGACGGGGTAGGACATTTTGGAGGGCCAGGAGAAGAGCTGTTTCGCGAGGCGAAAGAGAACAGAAAGTCCGGGAATATCCGGGTGATAAAGGCGGGCGCGAACGGAGGCGCATTCGGAGGTGTAGATTCAGGGCCGTTGTAGTAGACATTTTTGTCGTGATGTATCCGGAAGAAAGGAGATTTCTCCAATGACGCAAAAGATGGGAAATGGAAATTAACCGATGAACAATGAAACAGAGAAATACACCTGCAGAAAAAATCAAATTGAAGAAACCACCACAATGTCTATCTCACCTGGAGAAAAAAAAAAGAAAGAAAGACACCAGCTGTCGCTCCTTCCCGGATAAGACAACCGAAGGTACAATACTCTCGCTGCGGCTAAAAGTGACAGGGTCCACATAAAAGATGCGAAACAGGGGCGTTTGGGGTTTCCTGATATGGAATATATTCAAGGGTAGTATTATATAGTAGAAAGAAAGAAAGCTAGTTTAAACATTGTAATCCTTACCAACAACCTCCACGCCAATTCTCTCACCACCTGAGACTCCGAGCATACCTCCAAGAGCGTATCGATTGTTAAGTGCTGCAACGAGGGACTCCGACTCGACACTGTTCATCATGGACAGTTGTCGGGTGCGCACCATTTCCATAAGTGTCGAGTCGACCACGTAGGCAGCTGCACCTGCAATAGTTCGTGGGTCTCCGTGCATATAAGGCATTTTAATTGTCAGGGACATACACAGGATAGCCACCATGAAGACGAGAATTACCAGTGTGCATACCGTGTAGAACTTATGAACAGTGACCATGAGTGAGGTTGACGAGCGTTGAGGGATATTGCACATTATTAACGGGAGAAAGTCGGCAATGATGGAGAGTAAAGCGGCCGGGATGGTAAAGACCTGGCGGTGTCGGATGCTGGTGAATATTCCGATGTAGGCGTTGCTAGACCGCTTCACTAAGATGGAACTTCCTGCGCGGTGAGATGACCAGCCCATTATCACGAAGGGGTTGGCTAGCGCAATGCTTTGGTAAACGTGGTTCCAACCAATGGCAGTGACGACACCCGCCATGGCGAGGATGAACTTGGGGCCAAGGACCCCGCTGTTCATGAATATGACCGTTGGGTTGTGCGTCTTGGTGTCTGCTTGGGCATAGTATCCAATCCAGGTTACTATGGCGAGAAGATAGACAATGAATAACCCGCGGACTCGAAGTGTTAACACAAGGAAAGGCTGTGGTCTGTGACAGCGGCGGTCGCGACCGAGCATTTGGAGGTAGGACTGGCTGTTTCCTGCGACAGTCTTGTCGATGACGGGTGGTTCGTCATCTGTGATTCTAATCGCAGCGGTGGTTTCCCGTGGAACAATTCCGTACTCTAGTAACCCACCACGTCCTTGGAAGACACTGAGTTCATATTCCTTATCTTGATACATGGCATCAATATCTTTTTGGCCATCGGCTATGAGACGGCCACGGACAAGTGGGGAGCGAGTGATCGGGTTTGTCATGAGACTAGCAATGTGTGCTAAAGACCAGGGATTAGTGCAGACACCAGATTCCCATTTCCAAATGACGACCAACAAGACGACCAAGGAAACAAGGATGAGTGACATGATGGCAAGGAGAATATTAGATGTCACAGGGCGGAAAGAAAGTATCACATCACAACTTGATGACGTCACCATACAACTCGACCCCGAAATCAAATGTACCGCCTCGGCAGAAACAGCAATCATGAGCCACGAGAGAAGTCTAAGAATACCCGTTATAGCGGTTAACGGATATCCCATCTTAAGTAGACGTATCGGCGTGCCAATAGCTTTCCACCCTGTAAATGATAGAGTAAGAGAATCACCACCTTTTGCTCCGCCAGATTTAGCCAGCAACGCAAACGGTTGGTACATCTTAGCGTTCTGGTCGAGCGTGGTCATAGCTATTAACACGCCGGTTGCACAAAGAGGCATCAGCCAGTGTCCGACAAAGTTATCTCTTGTGGACACGATGAATTCCGGCTGTGTTACAGTCGAGGCGGTCTCCATTGTGGCTGTTGCGGCAGTGGGTGTCACTGTCAGTGTGTACACGGCCGTGCTGGTTTCTAGTGAGCCCGAAATGGTGGTTACCACGGTGGATACGGGGGTGGTCACTACAGTGTGTAAACCTGCGGCGTCGCTGTAGACGTATGTTCGGGCGGAGAAGGTGGACACGCTGGTGGTTATGTAGGGGGCGACGGTGTATATCAACGTTTGGGCAACGGTTGTTGATGTGGGTTTGTAGGTTGTAGTTGGTGTAGACGTCGATGTGGTTGATACTGTTGATGATGTTGGTGTTGGGGCGCGGTAGAGACTTGTAGACTCGGTGGGGAGACTGTACACGAGGATTCCAACAGCTTGGCTGGTGGACGATTCTGTGGCGGTTCCATTGGAAGTTGCAGACCCGATGGCTGTAGGCTCGAGGGTTGAAGACTCAAGAGTTGTAGACTCGGTAGTCTCTGAGCTGCCAGTTTGGGTACTTGACACACTTAGACTTGTGAAAGGCAGGGCTGTAGAACCCGTGGTTACAGTGCCTAATTGACTAGTTGATGATGTCTGTGTAATGCCGGTACTTGACAGACCGTCAGTCTCGGAAGTGACATTTTCGACGCCGAGATCGGAAATGGACAGGTCAGATGTTAAGGATGTAGAGAGGGATGAGGGGTTAGATGCGGTGGTGATAGATGAGTAAGAGGAGGAGAATGAAGAAGTCACGGGGATGATCACTGCCCCGGTGGTTGACGACAAAGACGATGATGATGAAAACTCGGAGATTGGTGTAACTACTAAACTACCTATCGAGGTAGCTGATATGGGAGCCACGGTGAGAGAACTGGAAAGTGACGGTGTAGACGATACAACAGCGGTGTCTGACTTGGTGAAAGTTGAACTGGTATCTACCGCTAGTAGGTGCAGAAGACCAGTACTGCTTGACGATGTACTCTGGGTAGTGGGGATTGGAGTACTGACGGTCACTAGCGTAGTTGTGTCGACTGAAGATGTAGGTGAGGTTGTAGTTGGACCTGCTGGTGTCGCGGGAACCGGTGTGACTAAGGAACTAGCTGAGGACGTAGATAAAGTGACTGGTGACGCTACAGTCGTCTCAGCCAAAGAAGTAGTCAACGGCGTAGTTGATGCGACGGTAGTAGACTCAACAGAAGATGTGGAGACCGTAGATTCAGTAGCAGGCGTCACAGTGATTGTCTGTACTGAAGAGCTTGTCGAAGCCGTCGAAGTAGTCGGTTTGGCGGAAGAGCTGGGAGTTGTAGTCCCAAAAGTAGTTGTCACTGCAGTCGTCTTGGCCAAAGAAGTAATACCCTCTACCGAGGTCGAAGATGTGGTTACACGACTACTTGAAGATGGCGTTGATACCAGGGTAGTACTTGTCAAAATCACATCGGGGGTTGTTGTCGATACCTCCACCGCCATTAGCTTAAACTCAGCTGTGGTCGTCGTTGCCACACCGGTAGTATTCTCGAATCTTTTCAACACATGCACCCCCTCCAAATCCCTTCTAACCTGCCACAACGGCTCATCAACTCTATCATCTCTCAATCCCACTTGCTGTAAAAACGCAAAAACCCCCAATATCAACGCCATTAATACTACGTAACCCGCCACCGTAGTAACCCTCAAACTCACCGGCTTATGTGTTACCGGGGCTGCCCGAAGACGTCGGGCATATGTCTTTGTCGTTACTGGTTGGGGTGCATAGTATCCGTGTAAAGTGACTGCTGAAGCGGTGGCCGGAATAGCGGTTGATGTAGATGATGGGAGTGAAGATATGGAAGTATGTGAGGAGGAGGGCGGGACCGGAGCACGTCGGTGGGGAGAGAGCGTGGATGATGATGACATTTTGGACACGGTTTGTATTAACGAGAGACTAGAGTGTAGAGTGTCTATAGACAAGAAGAAGTCGAAAAGAGAGAGATTCTCCTCCAAGGACTTTATACCATGGTTTTCTTTCATCTTGAGTGTGTCCAAGTATATCCATTCATCACACTTTCCACATCCAACAGCCCCCCCCACAAAGACCTATCAAAGAACTCTATTCAAAGAAAAGCATAATTCCGCCAAAAATAACCAAAAATAACCTTCAATCACCATCCGCCCCAAGGCGTCCCTCGTACCTTCCCATCCGTATCGAAAGCCACTCCCTCAGTCCTCAGTAATCCCCTCTTCTCACGGATTTCGTCACTTTCTTCTCCCGTTGCTCCTTTAAACCCGCCAATTGACCGATCGGCCGCAACCACCCTGTGACAGGGTACATCCGGAGCAAATGAGTTTTCTCTAAGTGCGTTACCGACAGCCCGGGGAGATGTCTTGAGATGGCCAGCTAGAAGTGCGTAGGTAGTGTAGCTGCCCCGTGGAATGGCAAGGAGAGCATGATACACGGATTTTTGAAAGGGAGTGTGCTTGCTAGCGGTGATTTTGGAAGGAAGAGAGGTGTCGACCTCTGTGGTTTTTTCGCTGGGCATTTTGGCGGTGTTCTAAATGAATGAATAATTGATAATGAATATACAAAAACCAAAACAGCCCATCTAACAATTCTTATATCGATTCCTCCCACTAGGCATCCACCTGCCTAATCTCACTTCATGACCCCTGTCCCTTCTTCCCTCCACCCCGAGTCGAGTCAAGTCACGACAACTCAATCACCCGTATCAACCTCCAAATCAATTTGAGCCCCATTACTAATTCCGTAATCCTCCAAGCTCAAAACATCCTTAAATGGCCTCTCCCCCTGCCTCTTCAAAAGAATCTCATGAGGCGACCGACCAATCTGCGCCGCCACCAACACTTTAAAATCCCGAATCAAGTCACTCGCCAAACACGGAATAGCCGCCTTGGTGCCCAATCGATCGTTGATATGCACGATAATCATCTCGGCAGGCGGCGCGGCAGGCCGACGAGTGCCGGAGGCGGCAGGACGACGAGACGGGTGGATGTTGCCAGGGTCATTTGGTGAGCGAGCCCGATCGCGCCGGTGGGAAGACCGTGGCTGGTCTCGTTCCCGGTCCCGATCTCTATCTCTGTCGCGCGAGCGATCGCGGTGTCTATGGCGATCTCGAGACCGGTCTCTCTCTCTATACCCATCTCTCTCACCATCCCTTCTATCCCGATCACGGTGTCCCCGGTCCCGATCCCTTTCTGAGTCTCGATCTCGTTCCCGTTCTCGAGTCTTTCCTTTATCCTTCTCTTTGTCCTTCCAGGCGAAACCACCGCTGCGCGGTTTCTTCCGCTCTCTCTCCCGATCCCTTTCTCGTCTTGGGGACCCAGAGCGGCTTCTATGGTGCCGTTCTTCTGGTCGATCTGGTGGACTGCCCATTTTGGTTGGTGATGAGGAAGTTGGAAATTCTATGGGAATATTTTGCGATTTGTTTGCGACGCGACGGGGCCCACTTTTTTGAAAATCTGGTCGATATAACCTGAGTTTAGAGACCACAATTTCAAGTTGGCAACGTGCCTGAGTGGTTAAAGGGTATGACTAGAAATCATATGGCTTCGGCCTCACAGGTTCGAATCCTGTCGTTGTCGGTTTGCTTTTTGCGGGGAGGAGAAAGAAGAGGGGCAGAGTGGCGAGGTCATGGCTTGATTTTTTGTTGGCTAACAATATCGATCTGGGTTATCTTCATTGTTTAACCCTATCGTTGTACTTTTGTTGATGAATGATAAAATCATTTACAGAAATGTGCAGTCTGTTATGTGATACAATATCTAGTTGTATATGCACCACAAACTTGAAGGTTCACATAAGGTTTTATATTTCTTCAAGGTGTGGGGACTCGTGCATGATTATTCCCGTTATAAGAGATCTCAGTATGTATGCTTGTGGATCCCGCGGCTGCGCTTGAGGCGGTTGTTGGGTTGTATTGGATTGTAAAGGGAGCTCCTACGGTTGTCCAGATAGGAGATCAAAATTGACAACAGCCAAATCTGACGTCACGAACTATGCGTCTCCTTAAAACCTTTTAATCACACCTGTCAACTAGACACCCTCGAACCTTATTAAATTCCGCAGCCTTACAACCGAAATCCAAATCCATCCCGCTATATTCCCAAACCCCTCGCTGTAAATATATCCACACCTCAATCGGCAACACCACGCACACATGCCGTCCGTCATCCACCAAACACATCTTAGGATCGCCGCTTGACGTCTGTCCTCGAGGGTGATTAGCCGTACGGCCCGATGCTGGGACGAAGTTTTACCGAAAGACCAATAGGAGTTAACTGTCGACCAGAGAAAAGTGGATATATGTCCATATTGGGCGTAGCACGAAGGGCATGTGCATGGTCTTGTGTAAGTGCCTTGGGACTTTGATATTGCCTTGGGTTTGATAGTGAAGAGGGAGCGGGATGTGAGCGATCTGTGGATTGGATTGCCGGTCGTTATGTCAGTGTCTTTTTTTGCTTTAGGAGTGCGGCTCTGCGGGTGTTTAACATGTAGGAAATCAGCCTAGCCTCACTACCACCATACTACAGCATAAGCATAGCCACCATACATCCTCCCCGATCGGTCGTTAGCACCCGACCACTCCACCTAGTTATATCCCAAACACCCACCTCACCATCGGAACCATCAAACCGACCACCGCGAAGCTTCATCGCATCCAATACAGCCGACGACCCAACCCATCACGATCCACGCCACAGCACCCCTCGCCAGGGCCGTTGTCTCCTCCCCCGCGAATCCGGGGAAGCCTGCAAGCGGCCCGTCGATTAATCGTTCGTTTGTAAAGTCGCCCTGGCCCACGGCTCGAGACCTGCGGATCGATAACGTGGGTGGTGGAGGATCCGGATGCAGATTCGTCAAGCGTGCGTGGGACGTATGCGCCTGGGCTTCCGAGAGGGTGGTTACTTTGAGAGGATTGCGGCGTTTATGTAGCACTCAATTACCAACTTGACGGGATTCGGGTAAACCGTGTTTCTCGTTACACTAAATACTCAACGTCATTACTATCCAACTTCCGTTCACATCACCACATCGGCTCCGTAACTCATTAAAGTGGGGACCAATCAACGTCCTTTAACTTAGGGTTAGGGGATTTGAGAAACTCTAGAATCTAACCTTTAATCCTCCGATGTATCCAACATTTCTAGCTCCCAACCTTGTGAAAAAATCTTGCAGGGAGCATATTCACCAGTAGCAGCGAGCGGGTCTTGTCAACGTTGCCATCGGAATAGTCCAATAAAGGATATCTCCGTTCTGGATGAGTCTTTTCCTTTTGACCGCGTGATCTTGTTGGATGAGTGACTGACTGGCTGGATTGTCATGTCCTTCAATGGACGGCTGCATGGTGGCTACGTAACGCTCGGGGGGGCCAGTGAGAGACTAGTTCCTATCTGGAAAGCAGAGTTTTTGCCTCTGTGTTGGCAGGAGCTGGAGCTACGCACAGGCGGTTATGTACATACACATGCACATATTGCCTATGTGGGTTGATAGGTGAAATATTGATTCCATGTGCGTGGGAATCGGATGAGTTGGGTTGTCGGGCTGTCGGTCCACGCTTGGGCTGGTTATGTTGGATCTTTACGAATATCTGTGATACCCAAGAATGTGACCATACAGACAAAGCACGTTTCTATTGATTTTCTTTCCTCTTCATCACCTACGGCTCCCGCCAAACCAGAGCCTCAGCTTAGTCTCCTGTCTGACTCTACATAGCCAGCCGGCTCTCTATCTCATTCCGGAGACTAACTAGGTTAGGTCGTTCTGGACCTCGCCTATGGAAAGACGCTGATTGCGTCGTTGCGATGTGGATTGTGGCAGGTTGTGGGGCGTATGTGGGGTGGAGGAGATGCATGTGGTGAGAGAATACAGGATCGAGAGAGAGAGAATATGAGAATGCCAGGGTTAACTTGGACTTGTTTGTTGCGGGGTTTTTGACGGGACTTGTTTGTCGTTGTTTATATGTGCTTTGATATGGCTTCGTACACTTTATTCAACTTACGTCCATGCACATGATATAACGTCACAAACATCAACGGCCATAATTACAACTAAAACCTCACTCAACAGCTCAAATCTAGAGCAAAAGAAACAAACTTTCTCCCATTCTTCCTCCGAAATCCTTCATTACCTAGCCCACAACTCTCCTCTCCCCTTCTTCCCCGTCCGTCATCGTCACGCTAAAGGAATAAAGCCCTGTCCATGTCATGATGGCGTCAAAGCCTGGCAACCCCGAGTCTCCCACCACCCCGGGGTGTGTTCACAAGCCCACGAGCACCTTCCGGTTCTATTAGACCCGTCGCCAAGATGTCAAGTAATTATCTATATAAGCCGGTATATCGGCAGTTCTAACCTTCTCTCTGTCCCTCTCTATCATCATCACAAACACATCACCTTTTCTTGGGATATACCGTCAGCTGGCCTCGTATCATCTCCTCCTCCTCCATAATGTCCTATTCACCCTCCGGCGCGGCCACCAAGGCCTTAGCTGCTAACGACATCACGTCTCTCGTTCCAGATATCCCATGGCACAAGCAGAAGCACCTTGTGCGTCTCAACGTCGCCATTATTTTCCTTGTCTTCTTCTCTTCTACCAACGGATACGATGGCTCCATGACCAACGGTATCATTGCCCTCGATCAATGGAATGAGTTCATGAACTTCCCCACTGGTTCTTACCTGGGTCTCATTAACGCCATGTACTCTCTTGGCTGTGTCATTGCCTATCCTACCTCTGCCTGGCTCTCTAACATCTATGGACGTAAAAAGGTTCTTGCCATTGGCTACATTTTCGTTGTCCTCGGTGCCCTACTCCAAACCTTCTGCCACAATGAGGCTACCTACATCGTCTCCCGTCTCCTCCTCGGTTTCTCTGGTGGTGCTTTCCTCCCTGCTCCCCTCCTCATTGCTGAGAATGCCTACCCTACCCACCGTGCTACCCTTTCCAGTCTGTACAACAGTGGCTGGTACGCCGGCTCCGTCGTCGCCGCCTGGGTCGTCTTTGCTACCCGCAACATCGAGTCTAACTGGTCGTGGCGTATTCCCTCCGTCCTGCAAATGGCTCTTCCCCTTTTGACCATTCCCGGGTTCATCATGATCGATGAGTCGCCTCGCTGGTTGGTCATGCAGGGCCGTTCCGATGAAGCCCGCGCCATTCTTGCTAAGAACCACGCCGGTGGTGATGAGACCCACCCCTTGGTCGTCTTTGAGATGAACGAGATTGAAACTGCTTTGCAGGCCGAGAAGGCTCACGGCGCTATCAAGTGGTCCAGTCTTTGGGCTACCCCCGGCAACCGGAAGCGTCTTTGGATTACCGTGTCTCTGGGTATCTACACGCAGTGGGTCGGTAACGGTGTCGTTTCTTACTACCTCTCTCTTGTACTTGAGACTGTCGGTATCACCTCTGTCACCAACCAGACTCTCATTTCCGCCTTCCTCCAGCTGTGGAACCTCATTTGGGCGTCTGCCGCCGCTTTCAACACCGACCGTATCGGCCGTCGTCCTCTGTTCCTCTTCTCTGGTGCTGTCATGTTGGTTTCCTACATTGTCATTACCGGTCTCTCTGGCTCCTTCGCCACCACTGGTGACAAGGGTACCGGTCTGGCTGTCATTCCCTTCCTCTTCGTTTACTTCTTTGCCTACGATGTTGGTCTCACTCCCACTCTTATCGCCTACCCCGTTGAGATCTGGCAATACTCTCACCGTGCCATGGGTCTCTCCGTGGCCCTTCTCACCTCCCTCGGCTGTGTCTTCTTCAACACCTTTGTCAACCCCATTGCTCTTGACGCTCTCGGCTGGAAGTACTACTTTGTCTTTGTTGCTGTGCTCATCGCCTTCATTATCACCGTCTACTACACCTACCCCGAGACCCGTGGCCGCACCCTTGAAGCCATGGCCATCATCTTTGACGGTGATGACGCCGCCATCACTGCCCCCAAGTCTCCTCTTGTCCCCGCCTCCCCTGAGCTCGGTGGTCCCTCTTCCGAGACTGAGGATGTCCCGCAGTTGGAGGATGGTGACTACAAGTCTCCTCGTGTCATTTCTGCTTCCAGATAAGAACAGGCTAGTCCTTTGTTCCGAGAGCCTTTAAAAGGCTCCTAATTTCAACAATAAAAGATCGGTTGTCCGTTGACACCGATCACCGTCCCCTTGGGGGATCGTGCATTTTCGCATACCGACCTGGGATTCACTCTTTTTTTTTATCTCTTATGATGTTTACGATTATGAAGCTTGTCTCTTTTTTTCAACAAAGCCACAGCAATTAGCGACAGGATCGAATTTGGTTGTTTAGTGTTTTTCTAATATATTGTTCTTTTGCATTGAATCTACAACCACACTGTTCTCTGTGTCCATGTCTTGACTAGCAAAAATGAAGGGGTGAATCGTTGTGATTGCGTCAAGTATCTATCGATTTCACTTAAAAAGAATGCCTTCAAGCGGATTTGAACCGCTGACCTCGACATTACTAGTGTCGCGCTCTGCCAACTGAGCTATGAAGGCTGTTCTGAATGGCCGAACTAGTATCACGGACCATATTCTAATGTTCATTTACGGTTGTATGACCCTAAGAACTTCCATGAGATTTCTCGGGGGCGTTTACAAGGGAGCAAGCACAAACAGTATGTTGACGGCAGCACGCTCATGTGGTCTCAGCAGGGCCCTTTTCGGCTCTGTCGCTTGGGGTGACACGAAACTTCCACAAAAGGTACTGAACAATTTGGACATAGCCATCCGCAGATGCATTAGGGCGGCTCTGCCCGTCTACCGAACGACAAGCATTGGATGCCTCCACCACATGGCAGCTTTCCCACCATTCGAACTCCTCCTGCGGGACGAGAAACGGAGAGAAGCCATCCGCCTGCACACATTGGACGACAAACATCTACTACGTGCACCGCGACACAATGCGGTGGTGAAAAACTTGACTGATGTGCTGCCGGCTAAAATGGAAAGGCACACTACTCTCAGCCCACCAACATGCAGTCTTCACATGCCCCCACGTCTCTGGCTCGCTAAAGAAAGCGAAGCAGCCAGACACCTGGAGGACATCCTCATGACTACCTCATCCACCGTCATAGCATACTCAGACGGCTCCAAAGATAAGCAAGGAAACACTGGGGCAGGCTGGGTCATCACTATGGACAACGAAACTATCGAGTCGGTTCACATGGCACTCGGTTTATGGAGAGAGGTGGCAGATACGGAAGCACACGCAGCCCGTGAAGCCGCTAAGCGCGCTACGAAAGTCACAGGCGCCACTGAGATCTGGCTTTGTCTAAACAACCAAAGTGTCGTGTCGCGGTTGCGTGACGCAGCCACCCACAACAGCACATCGCAGGAAGCCATTGACGAGACCAGACGCATTCTGGCAGATTGGAAAGACGAAAATCCTGTGAGGAAGGTACAAGTGCTTTGGGTCCCAGGCCATGTTGGTCTGGCAGGTAACGAACAAGCTGATCGAGAAGCAAAAGAAGGGTGCAAGGGACTAGTCTCGRCGCCCGTTTTAAGCCTGGCCGGAGCCCGGAGATGGCGTCGCAACCAACTYCGCGTGGATTTTGGGGAGTGGTTGAGCACCCAAAGGAAATACAAAGGAGATATCGACATGCCCACTGTACAGCCTTTTGAACGAAAACACCTCAACAGAATCGAACGAGTTGAGCTGGGCTACATTCTGGCAGCCAAGACCGGACATGGAGATTGTGATTGGTATCACAACAAATTCGGTCACGATGTAACACCAGGGTGCATACTCTGCGGAAAAGAAAAG
>JMSH01000031.1:302-44273 GCA_000712465.1 Huntiella moniliformis
GGGCGCCTCAGTAGTAGCGGGCGCGGCAGCAGGAGTAGAAGCAGCAGCCTCGGTGGTCGCGGCGGTCGCGGCGGCAGCAGGAGCCTTCTCCTTCTTCTTGAATATAGCCTTGACTTTGCTCTTCAGCAAGTGGAGCGCGTTGGGAGCTATGAAGATGGCAATGTTAGCCACAAAGAAACTAAAACCGACCGACGTGTTTTCCCGAGACACATCGCACACTGGGCTGACGGACGCCGATCATGGCACCTGACAAGCGCGATCCTATGAAGGCTTTCGAATGAGCTTCAATTGTGACAGCCATCGCCGATAGGAATGAGAAATCATGCATGGCAAATGTCGCATTCCTGCATGCGAGCCATTTAAACACCACGACAAAATAGCCTCAGTAATTCACACAACAGACGAAGTGGATCTACTAAGACAACTCAATCAAGTCGCCAAACCCAAGATAGCGACTTATGACACCAAAAAACCAACACCAGACTAACTGCAAAACGACAAGACGGTTACTTACGAATACCAGGCATTGTGAATAACTGAGGATCGATGACAGAAGAGAACGAATGATTCGAAGAGAACGATGGATATCGACAACAAGAACAACCGAACAAAGTTACCGAAGAAAAGAAGAAAGAAAGGAAACAAAGTTTTAAAATGAGCTTGTTTCGATGCTTTTTGTTGTATGGGCGCAACAGCGTCTGGCTGTTGTTTTGAATCTAGTGGACGGTTGGATTGGTAGAGTCTAAGCCAAAATATCCAAACAGCTCCACATTGACGAGGGTCAGAAAACAAGGACCAGGGCGAAACAGTAAAATGGATGCAAGCTCTTATGGCACAGAAAAGGCTAGGGAGTCCTTTCGGTAGCCTTGATAGTTTGAAAAATGATGGGGCCAAGTGGCGGATGACGGAGTAATGAACAACCCTCGTGATGAATGCCGTGAACGATGGAGCCAAAGGAACAGGTGTTTTTCTCTCCAAACTTACACGCAAATACAAGGTTTCTTGAACACAATAACGAATCAGACAAAACTGAAATAGCAAAATTAAAGAGCTGTTAATAGTCGCAAAATCGAGTGATTGACGCAGCAATGGTTGAATGTTGACGATGAGATAGATACTCGACAGCTTTACTCTAACATGGAAAGCAACAAAAAAGAAGCGAGCCTTGTAGTCCGACAAGCCCCGGCACAAATACACGCCCATCTTACAGTTCCCCAGCTCCTACCTCATCCGTCATCATATAAACCAGAAGGAGCGCGTGTTTTTCTCCCACATTGTCATGGAATCAAAGGAAGTCACAACGCATATCCGGCGAAATACAACATCCAATCGAGGAAATCGCCAAAAGGTCCCCTTGACTAGCTCCCTCTTTTGGGTCTTCTTTGATTTCCTCCTGCGTTGCGTAGCGCAAGCGGTAGCGTAGCCCGTTGTTGTTCCCAAATTACAGCCAACTACCCCACCCATGCTCTATATTCTCATCAAAACAAATCGTGAGACCAAACACAAACTGCCAGTACCCACGTAACTGATTACTTGTCATTACCAGCCGTTCTCTTTTACATGTCCTACTTGCAGTGGCTGGCTGCCCTCTTACATGGCCTTCTCTCACACATGACACAGTGGCTTCAAGACTTCCAAGCTATACAGAACTCCTATCCAGGTCCCTCCATCTCCGCCCAAGTATCATGTAAAACAAGAACAATGGAAACAACCTAAAAAGAAGAAACTCTGCTTCCGGAGCCTTTTTCGTCGTAACATGAAGCAAACCCGCTCAAACGAAAACGCGCATCTGTGGCCGTCCGTTAACCTCCTCCAAGACATCCATTTATACACATTCAATGCATGCAAATCCTGTCCGAGGACCTTGATGTCGTACTCATCACCCTCTTCGGGACTTGGCGGTGCCCTGACTCCCCGGAGTCTGTTCCCCAGTCGAGCGTAAGCTTATCAGTGTTTGCGACTCACGTACAATCTGTGAAATCTCCCAAGTCCGTGTTGACATATATGCACATAAAAACCTCAAAATATCGCTCACTTCAACATCTTTCGTATAAATCAACAGCCAATCGGTGGCGTGGGCGTCTGACGTTACCTGCATATGCAGGTAGCCTTCATAGACGTCACAACGACATCACTACTTGGCTCACATGGCACTAAAAAACAACAAAGTTGCGTTATAAAATAGTGGCTAAGCAATACGATTCAATCTCCACTCTGACACGTTGGATCTTTGATGCAAGATCCTAATACTACTTTATATTCAACCAGGCCTTAAAATTAGAAACCAAGCCATTGTCATGTCCGATATCCCGCATAACCCTGATAGCCATAGCATATAACCCTAGGGATGAGACTTGGGTAAGACGATAACGCGAGTAGTCAAGAAACACATAAAGACATGAAGGTGACAGGGACCAATCAATAGATTGAATCCAAAAAATAAACCCACAATCATAATCAAGAGAGAATCAAACCAATAACAAACCTAAATGCAAAACACAATCGTTCCCAAACTCCCCAAAAAAAAAACAGAAACTCCAGACCGAAACCCACATGATGACGCCATGCAAATTATATACACATAATCCTCTCAGTAACCAGTAACTGACAGGAAGAAACCCACGACAAGGTGGGCTGTACCGTTAACCAAAATATCCCACCGCAGCTCGAGGGGCTCTAGTTATCTTCGCAAGCCAATGCTATAGCCGCGCCGAAGAGTGAGCTCTCATGCGCCATGACAAGGTTGACCTTGGCATCGGCGTTCTTGTGAGCGACGAGTCTATCGAGAATGATAGAGCAGCTAGACAGATATCCTGGGTATTTTTCAATGACCGAACCATTGAAAGCTACTGAGGTCTCTGCTAAGACGCTCTCCGCGAGCAGGCCGTCTCTCCGTTTATCCATGGCCGGGAAGGATGGTGCGTGCTTTTTAGACAGTGAGGATCGCAAATCCCACAAAGCATACACGGAACTTGCAACAAGCGCACTGGAGCGCTTTGCCACTACTGAAGAAATGGTTCTGACCACATACATATCTGCGGGCGAAGGAGTATTTGTAGATGGGTGCTGAGCCTGCCACAAATTGGTGGCATCCGAGAAGGAACTAGAATCGTCACTACACACAAAATATTAGAAACTATGACATCAAACCAACCAAAGTAAGAGACTGTAGCATACCTTTCGATACCTGCAAGCGTGGCGGTGCTCAGGCTGTAGGCCATCTCTAGCGAAGGGGGGAGCACGCCTCCAAACAAACCGTGATCTTGAACAGCCTCGACCAAAACAAGCCGGCATATCTCACCAAGATACATACCGCTAACCATTTGTTCAAGTGGTTGAAAGTCCGGGCGTTCGTGACTTTTCTTCAAGATGGTGTCCCATCTCGTCATGGGAAGGATGTCTTTTCCCATGGTACTAACCTCGGTATTGACAACAACTTGATGAGCATTATCCCACCATGACTGGTCACGGGTGCCAAACTTTTGCTGGCCAATGGCACCCACAGGAAGAAAAGCTGCGATGTTTGTGCCAGTGCCCAGAATCAAACCCATGCGAGTGGAGAGATGGGTGTGTGCCTGCGACAGGAGACAGGCGGTAGAATCGTTGAGGATCACTTTCAACTTGACATCCAGCCCCACCGAGGCACAGGCCTCTGAGATGACATCACCTATCATCTTGCCTGTGAGCCCCTGTCCCGCCTTCATGCCTTTGCCCATGTCAAGCAAGCGGCCATCGCCAACAGACGTTTGGCTAGAAATATGTTAGCTTCGTTCATGAATGTGAGTAAAAATGATATACTTACTCTATTGGGAAACTCCATGCTAAGGAAAGCGACATTGTGGTTTGGTTGGCTTCACCAGAAGCCATACCACTGCTCGAAATGGTGTTTCGAATGCGAGTAGCCATCCATTTGAAGAAATCCAGTCCCACGAGGGACCGGATTTCCTCAGTCACAGAAAATGTTTGTATAGCCAACAACTTCGAGCCACATTCATTGGCCGATGAGTTTTCGAGTTGAATGATGGCCACACGCAAGTTAGACCCTCCCATATCCACAGCTAAAAAGCGACCGCTCTCGTCCCCGGATGGTAGGCGGGAGTTGTAGGATGGCAACATGCTGATTCCAGTAGCTTGTAGCGCTTCCATGAATTGCTGTTGGAAGCCGGTGGCGATATTTCGGAGAGCATCATCGTTTGCGCGGTCAAGAAACTCACGTTCAACCTCCAACAGAAAGTCCTCAAGACTTGGGCCCAGCTTCCACTGATCGTAAGAGTCATCGGCGACGGCAGTACTAGACGATGACGTCTCGGCGAGGTCGGCCGGGTTGTTAGATGTGCCATGGTAAAGTCCGTTGGATGTAGAGCCAGTTGAGCTCGTCTGAAGTGTTTCCACCATCTGGGGTGAAGCCGAAGAATAGTTGCGAGAGGAGAGGAAATCTAAGATAGCTTGGAGGAGAGTTTTTCCACGGCGAAGAGACCGCGAGATAGCCGCAACGAACTTCTTAGATAGATGAGACATTGCAGCAACCAGGGGCTTTATACTTTGGCTGGATCGAGCTTTGGTGTGGGTCGAGATGAAGCAGGGACGGGTAGGTGTGCTAAGATCAGAAAGCTTGGGATCTTTGATAATGTTGGTTAGTATAAACGAGCGTGTACCAAACTCCACAAGGCTATAAAAAGGCGATATAGCCAGTTGACGTAAGAGGGATGAAGCCACAAGGAAAGAGGCACAATGTAGTGTGATCACAAAATCTTGACCAGGAGAAACATAGTCTATGGTGCGACGATGTAGACGCCTGATTGCCAAACAACCACGAAGACAAGACCGATGAGGGTCAAGATAATTGAACTCAGGTTAATCCCAAGATTTGTGTGTAAATAATCGAGCACACGGCTCTGTAACCACAGACGATCGGTTTTTCTTCCCGGTGTCCGGAGTTAAAGCGCCTTCTGTATCGCGAGTTGCGCGGACCTGGATGGTACAAAGACCTTGTTCTGCCAAAGGGACCGCACCGACCAGCGAGTAAAGTGCCGTCAAGTCTCAAGGGCCGCCTTGTGGTCTAATATCCGCCACTCAATATCAAAAACTGGTTGTGGTATTGCCGTACGGACGTATACAACACATGTGTGGACGTATATCTGCACGTCGCTTTAATTATGGGATCGGGTGGGCAGCAAGTTCCCGACAGATCTCTAGACGTATCCCAGACACAAGAAACAGGATAAAACAAGAAAATGAAATGTGGAAATGAATGGCCCCTAACGACGTGCGAGCTTGGGGGGTAATATAGGAAAGTACACTGACACTTATGGTGTAGAGCAGCGGCGTCTCCAAGCGGAAACTTTATAATTTTGTGGGACTATGTATTATGGTGTAGATAGAGAATGGAAACGAGTAAGTTGGTTGTTGGGATCCACATATAGCCAACAGTAGGATCCGAGACCGGTAAACAAACGAAGGCAATGTGGAAGCGGATACACAGCCGATGCGACGTGACTAGAACACGCTTGTGAGGGTGTCGGATATCGAGATTTCCAGACTAAGCTTTCAACAAAGGATTGGCCACTAGTATAGAAAAGTCGCTGCTTAGGAGGGTATGGAGCAAAGGGGCAATTAGTGGAATAAGGAAGGTGAGGAGCATGTGTATGACGCAATGCCAAAGCGAGAGTCGAAAAGGCTACTTTTTCGCGAATAAGAGTGTGTAAATGTATAATAAGTGATGCAAAAACGATAGTACCGAAGACAAACCAAAAAAAACTCAGGCACCAACCTCAAAACAAAGCGCCTAAAGAGCCATTATCATATTGACAGTGGGCAAGGGAGACAAACGGCTGAGTAATTCGAGGTTGTAAGCAGATCAAGCGAGGGGTTACAACTATAACGCCCATTCAGCTAAGCCTCTTGAATACTGACGCCTCGTCTTTTTGTGAAGGAATGTTGACATTCTTCCTAGAATGTAGCGAAGCTCTTATGGTGATGATAGGAATTAAAAGTGGTGACAGCCGTAACGTAACAGAAGAGGGGCTATAATATGATATTGTGATTGCGATTTCTGGTGCAAACAAAACCAGGGTCGTAGGCTTATTTTGAGTTGAGCATTGACTAGGAATGGGATAACCAAAAAATACTTACAGTGACGATGATACAACTAAGATGCTGAGATGGAGTGATGGATGAAGGGAAGAAATCTCAGGAGAAGAACGGGATGACGAAATTCCAAGTAATGAAAGAAAAAAATTGTCCCCGCAATTTTAGCACTACAAGAATGGAAGCCACGATTTAAGCACACTTGGTGGGTGTTGCTTTCTTGAGAGTAAGTAATTACCGGATTGGGTCATATAACCAACAACACCAAGTGAAATCTGGATCTGTCGGGAGATATTCGATTTGTTGAGTCTGTATGGGAGTTGATGACACGTGATACCACCGGTTTTAAAGTTACAGAAAGGATCAAGAGCGATGGCGGGGGGATGAATTGCTTGTCTGGTTTACACATATGACAATGGAAGTGCCGTAGACGCGTCGGTGTTGTGGTAGATATAAATACAGTCTAGAAACATGGTAGGTATTGAAATCCTGGAACATGCATGATGTTGAGAGAATCCTTCTCGACGCACCTCATATGTGAATGGTGTCACGAGTTGCATATATGCTGACAAGAACAAGGAATATCTGTCGGATGGCTTGTTACGTAGATTGGGGGCTGTACAATTGGAAGTTGTGTCTCTATTTGTTGTGTTCATGGGCAAATCTAGCAACCATTAATAGATCGTCCAATAAGTGTGTATAAATTCACTTGCCACCAGTTGCACATACACACCGGCCATACTGCTGTCATGTCTGCCCCTCGTCGCATCTATGGATGGGGCTATACCCCCCCCTGCGCACGTGCTAGCAAATGTTAGCAGAAGTAACGTTGACGTTCTAATTCTCAACCTTGAACCCCGCGATCCGAGCGAAGTGACGCAAATGTGCCTGGCGGCTACAGCCGGACACAACAACGTAACGACACGGCGTACCAAAAAATGGCGAAATCCGACGGACAAGAGAAATAAAAGTGTCTGGTGGATTAGTTATCTCGCTCCGGCCTGGCCTTCACAAAACTGAACCGACATGGTGACAGACGGATTGCGGCAGGCGTTTTGGCGGGAAGGCGAGTCTGTATCATGACTGCGGGGCGCAAGGTAACATTACTGCCGTAGTCCGGTGGATGCTTGTCTTATTATCTTCTTTGGGTTTTATGGCGGGCGTAAGGTAAAATGAAATTAGAAGCAGGTTGTGCTTTGGATATCAAGCTGTTGTTCCATCATTGTCTGGTAGTCTGGATTACCAAAGGATGTGGTTTCACTAATCTGTGTTATGCCATGCCATTGTGGCCATGTACGGAAGGCCGCGGTTCCTTTGTTATGGGTAAATCAGTGGCGATAGAATTGTCGTCAGTGAAATAGAATACGCATGTGTCACATTACCAACGCCACTTGTCATCATATCAACCCTTTATTATTGGGTTCGGGAACCATAACCAAATTAATCTCAAAGATTGATATTGAACGGTCACAACAAGTAACGTTATTTCTATTTCCCTCCCGAAATTAAGATCTCGTGTGTTCCACGGCGTTAATCGATGTCGTTTAGGACACAGACAACCTGACAATACGGCTTTTGTTAGTCATGACAGAAGGTACATGAGAATGACCTCATGTACATACTCCACAGAGATTCTATATGTGTGGATCTACCACAGAAGAAGCGTGATCGACGATGTCTGTGTATCTGTATCCACTGCACGGCTGTAATCCCAAGACCCAGTAAGCAATCTACGGCTTGTCTGGTACAAACTTCAAGCTATGTGACCTATGCAGGCTTACACTAGTGGATGCTTCAAGCTTGACATTCCACGACAGTTTGACTGGACAGAGACGTTTGAAGGGGGTAAAGGTGGTACCAAAGATTGGCATGATGGGCTACGTATGTACATATATCCATACATGTGTACAACCACTTATTTCTCCAGACGTTGCTTGTAGCATGGCACGTGTCTGTAGTATGAGACAGAATGCTCTTTTCATCAAACAATGGATCTTTGTTCGTATATACCTATTGCTTGCTGTCCACACAAATCCCATCACCAAGATCGATATTCTACGACTCATCTATATATAACTATTGGTGGCAAGTTGTTGTTATGAGCTGGAACTGAATGCAAGGTTCCTTTGTCTCGACAGCGCCATATACTTTCTCTCCGCTTCCGACACCCTCCTCCACACCCCTCCTAAGTCATCATTTGACTCTTTTTTGTTTTCGCCAATGTTAACGTGCACCACTACAGTCTGCAACGTTGCGTCCCATGCTCCTGCAACCTAACGAATCCCAGTCTTTCTACTAACAAGATTCGACAGGGATTTAGGGAGGAGCTATCAGCCCGGAAAACTGATAAACTTCCGATGCAGAGTGGAGCCCCATATGTCGACAACATTTTAGACATGTGAAAAGACCGTTAGGGTTAATACATATGACGCATGTATCACGTGATCCGAACAAAGATATTTTATTCGTGTGTGTGTAACTTGTGTTGCGTAATACACGGGGCAAGATGCACCTGGAAGCCCCGTACATGCATGCGAGGCGAAGAAGACGGTTATGTTGTAATAGTTGGAAGGCAAGCAGAAGGACCGCAAGTTTGATTCCATAAAGGTATTTTTGGAATCACGGTGTAGGTTTTTCATATTTTGAGATTGTTCGGTAAAGGTGCCGGATTTGCCGGATTTTGGCGGAATAGCCGGGTCTGGTAGGCAGATATGGCTTGGTGAGACAAGCTTTCTTCGTGTCACGTGTGCTAGAGTCGAGGAAGTATATGGCTTGGTTTGATAGAGATATCGGGAATCAGAGTTCTGAGCCGGCGGATCAGTGAGGATGGGTTGATTACTGTAAGGTTGTAGAGGTATCTGATTGAAAGTGGGAACCAAGATGAAGCTATTTGATGTCCACGTGAAGAATGGGACTGGACTTGAATATACTAGATACAGATGTCAATCTCATCGGCCAAGTTACCGTATCATCCAACAATCACGCATGAATATCACCCTTTTCTACTCACGCTAGTGCTTGATAAGTCCAGACTGACTGGAGGTCGCATTGTTAAAAAGGATGTAATCCTACTCATCGGGCTATGTCCGGTCTGAAGAGGTTTGAGGATCCGGCGAGAGTCCCGAGTGCACTGAGAGAATAGAGAGTGCGGGGTATTCAAATAGATAGAAATATGGGTGCATGTCCCCCTTGTGGGCTCCAGTAGTGTCTTCTTGATTTCTGCTTTCTTTGATCTTTGATATACAAACTACACAACAGAACTTGTCATATCTTCCCTTTACTTTACCATGAGACTCATCATTCGCGATTCTTCCCAAGAGGCGGCCCATTGGGTTGCTAACCTTGTTGTTGACCGTATCAATGCCTTTCAACCTACTCCAGAATGTCCATTTGTGTTGGGTTTACCTACAGGGTCCACTCCATTGGGTGTTTATAGAGAGTTAATTAGACAGAACCAAGCTGGCTTAGTCAGTACACACGCACTCTACAATCCATGATATCATGCTGACTTGTTGTATCCCGTTTTAGGTATCCTTTAAGAATGTCATGACATTCAACATGGTATACCCTCCATCACCCCACACAAAACAGTGTAGCCTTATCTAAATAGCCGTCTAACTTCTACAGGATGAATACGTTAACCTCCCAAAAGACCACCCCGAAAGCTACCACACCTTCATGTGGAGCAACTTCTTCTCCCACATCGACATCACCCTCACCAACGTCCACATCCTCAACGGCAACGCCCCATCCCTTCTAACCGAATGCACCACCTACGAATCTCTCATCCGCGCCCATCCCATCCATCTCTTCCTCGCCGGCGTCGGTAACAACGGGCACATCGCCTTCAACGAGCCCGGCTCTTCCTTCTCCTCTGTCACCAGACCCGTCACCCTCGCCCCAGGGACTATTGAGGCGAACAAGCGCTTCTTCCCTTGTGCTGATGACGTCCCTCGACGGGCTCTTACTGTTGGTGTTAAGACTGTTTTGTCAGCGAAAGAAGTCATTTGCATGGCGTTCGGTCATGGGAAAGCACAGGCTTTACAGGCTGCCGTTGAAGGCCCCATTACTCAAAGTTGGACTATTTCTGCTCTTCAGCAGCATGCTGATGCTGTGATGGTGGCTGATGATGCTGCTACCGTGGAGTTAAAGGTTGGTACTGTTCGATACTTCAACGCACTCGAGAAGGACCTTGCCCTTGACAATGAGCATGCTGCTGTGAAAGCTAAGCTTGCTCATTTGACACCTTGCACACCACCTCTACCCCCTCTGGACACAACTACTCCTGATACGCCAGTAGTTGTAGAGTCTAGCTCACCTATCACCTATTCGCCACGCCCTGTATTGGCGACAGCATCCACTGCGTATCTTGGTGTAAGTGGTACGGCTATGGTTCCACGGACACCGTCACCGGATATCGACCTGGTGCTAGATAGCATGGCATCTCGGATTCCAGTGCAACTAAACTTGTTGCCTAAGACGCCAGAGTTAGTTCCCGATCGTATGGCTAGTCGTTTGCCAGAGCCGGGTATGTTGCTTGGTCGATTGACTCCTAGACCGGAGTAATGGAGAGTATAGTTCAAGGAGACAATGGTTATGCATTGAGCAAACGATAACGGATCTGATATTGAAACAATTTCTATATTACAAAACAAATTCAAAGTTAAAACGCCCAAAACCAACCGCGATCTCGAGTGATAACAAAACAAATCTGGCAAGTCTCTCATAGACTTAAGCACAATGGTATCAAGTAAATCAACTCATTACCCAAGAAACTATACTAGCTCTTGTACACACACACCGTGTGACTCACTCACACCTAGTCGGGTGCAAAGTACCTCTTGGACGAGTTTTGCATTTGCTGGGCTTTTATCTCAGCAGTGATGATGGTGTGGTGGACAACATGAGGCCTATAAACCGCGTCAACTGGTGGCATCCTATTTGAGAAAAAAATCGTGTTAGTATTACCGCCCAACATGGAATTGGAGAAAACCTACCAATCATTCACACTCAGTGGAAAGTACTCGTAAAGCATGTCCGGATCTTCCGCGCTACCAGCAGTCGCTGATGGCGCTGGTGTAGTCGACGCCTTACTATGTCGTGGACTAGAAACATCCAACGTAGTAGCGGCATTTGAACTTGTGCTATCATCAGTGGAGGCCGCCATCACGGCTGGAGAAGTAGTTGGCCCACCATGGTCGGTGTCCGAAATTGGCACAGAAGAATGATGACTATGTGAGTAGTTTGGAGAAAGCGCGATCCGTTTGGCTTGTGGTTGGTGAGATTGTGAGATTTGTTGAGGTTGTGGTGGACTCTGGAAATCTGGAAATTGGTCTTCAGTAGCGCTGAACGTGAGTTGCGGGGTCTGAAATATATAGTTAGTAGGTAGACCACAAATTAGATATCATAATACCAACCGTTAAATTCGCTGAGCCAATATCGGGTTCAATAATACTGGCTTTCTTTTCCTTCTTGTCGGGAACTAAAGGTGGTTCTTTTTTGGGGTCAAAGTTCCTTGGACTGCGACCTCGGACAATAACCGGACTGGACTTGACCTCGATAATCTTTACCAACTCCCCCGTTGTAGTTTTCCCCCACAGTGATATATGTACTGAATAGTTCTGTTGTGTGCCCTTTCGACGTCCGTTATTGGCCGTAGCATGTTTGAACTGTAGACGCTTCCACACCAATGGGAAAATGACAAAAGTTTCATCCACGTCTTTGGCAAACGCAAGATTCAACGCAATATCTGATGGTGGTCCAGATACCTGTCGTGACTCTTCCATCATCATGCCGTTTCCCGGTGTATTCTTCCACGGCACAGAAATAATTTCCGCAGGCTTGTTATCGATGGATTCCGTGCCACTCAGCGTGGCAAAGTACTCGATGACGGTCACGGGCATACCATTATCATCTCGAAACTCCTGTGGTAAATGCCGAGAAAGCTGTAAACTAGCAGAGCATTGCCACAGATTTCGGCGGTAACATGTAAGCTCAACTGGTCGGGTCGGATTCCCGGGTTGGAAGACATCTTCGGCGACAAAAAACATGCCGTTGAGTTCCGCACTCATGTCAAACCTAATATAACGACCAGGGCAAATAGGGTGGAGGTAGTGTATTGGCTCTGAAAAACAAAGCATCTGATTTTCATTGGTTCCTGACGACCGATTTCCCTCGGCGGGTTGATGTAGGTTATGGTGGTTATTTAGGGAAGGTGTATAACCGAAGGCTCCATGGTAGGGAGGGCATGGCTCCAAGCTAAATGCTGGCGACTGGTTCGTTTGCTGTACGCGAGGGGATGACTCGGATGGGAATTGGTGTGGAAAAGACGGTGCAAGGCCAGCGTTGAGTCCACCTAAAAACGAGTTGGTTTCGCTGCACCATGCATCCAGGTTAGTATCTGTTTAAGCCTATTGCCGTATAAACGGACGTGCTAATGCGCAACATACATAGTAGAGAAAGTTGGAAACACACCAACGGCCATTTCGTCATATGGAAGATTCAAACTCTGGGATAGCGACAAGGCATCGGGGCCAGTGGCGACCGGAACGCCGCCGTGTTGACCCTGATCTATTCCCGGCCCATGTCCCATCTGCTGTTGTCCGTGGGTCGTCGTCACATTTAGGCCAATCGGCAAATCCTGGTTGGGTAGGTGATTAAACCCGTCCATCACTGAGTCTTCAAGATGCACGTTTTGCTTGGGGCGATCACCGAGTTTGTGCGATTCCGGAGATGGATGGAAGCCGGTGAAATGCGCGCAGGGACAGGTATAAGGCCAGATGTAGATATCGGCGTCGCATACGTCTATTGGAGCAATTTTCGGGTCTGATGTAGAAGCTAGGCGATGCGACAATACAGATGGTTTATTGGGTTGGCGCAATTAGATCGTGGTGAGAGCAAGGGCGCAATGTGGGAATGTAAGAGAAAACGGACAATGCTGTGTGGAAGCACCAGCAAGAATGTCTTTGACGTGGGGTCCGTTTGGCCGTGCAGATAATGTTAACGCGCGAACCACGGGAAAATCAGACTGAAATGCACAGTTACCAATCCAACGAATCCGAATGTTGTCTCGCCTTTTGTACGTACCAAAGAATGTTTGCGACTCAACACATAATTTCCGTGTATTCAACCCATGGGTGAAGACTCAGAGAATGCATTCGCGCGATGACGTTGGTCTCTTTAATCGGCAACATAAAACGTGGGTGTGATTCGTCAACTAGTGTTGCACGCGACAGTCAGCAACGACCTGTCTAACCCAGAAAAACCGTAAAATAGAGACAAGAATAGATACGAAGGGAAGTTTATCGAAGAACAAGGTGACGATTGTTTGGTGATGTGATTACAGCAACAAAGAAAGAGGGAAAAGGAGCTGATGTGTGAACCTACTTGTCCATCACGAAGAACGAGCTGATGGACCGCTCGGATCCCGTACATTGATCAACATCAGACATTCCATTACAAGGCTCTGATTCGTTTTTGGATGGCACTAGTAACGCCCGTGAGAGTCGTATTAGGGATAAATTTGGGTTGCGATATGAAGGAATCAGGAACTGGTGGTCGAGCTTTGCGGGGAGTTGCACAGATAGTAGCGGGTCGTTTATCGCGGATTGCCGGAACGACCGCCGTGTTTTCAAAGGTGCATGGGCGAAGTTTATGTCTGTTTCTGGCGACACTTTGCGGGGTTAACCGCACCGTACTGTAGGCTCGGCCCGGCGCTAAAAAGTAGCTTGGTGATGACTATAGCATGACATATACCATAGGGCTGATTACATTACATAACAGGACCAAAAAGTAAGTTCACATCTCCGGCGGATATCGTGTCCACCGGGACAAAAGGAAAAAGTATGCGCGAACCGGGAGTCGAACCCGGAGCTAAAGCATATCTCTGTGGGAGAACCCGCAGTCCATTTTCATGGGAAGCTATAATGTTACCGCTACACCATTCGCGCTTGAGTATTAGCAGTTGATAGTGTTATCGGAGTATTTATTCTCCCCGAAAATCAGGTCACCCGGCTTTGGAACCTAGGAGCCGAAGAGACGGCATCGTGGTGCTGGAGATTGGTCTATCACCATTTCTCGGAGCTTCACCTCACAGTCATCTCTTTGTCTCCGATGTTTTAGGGCATATCTCTTAGTTACATCCAACTAGGGCTAGCATCACCGATAGCTATAAGTACCTAGGATCCTTTAAACCGGTCTGCTACTAGTGCTATTTTTACATTATAACTCTTTTGTTGCTTAACCGGCAATAATTATGTGGGTGTCCATATGCGGAACGGTTGAAAGAAGCACAGAAGTAGGATGCTGCAGAAACCCATGAAACCGGCTTGGTCTGGCCTTGCATATGTACGGTGCCTTTGGCCCGAATAGATTATGCAGTGGAGAAACCTTGGCTATGTCGAACGAAGAGCGGAAAATACAACAACAAGGTAGATAGAGCCCTCGATGTCTTAACACAGCTTGCACTAATGCGAACACATTGGGTGTTATGTTGATCGTTATGTTGCCCCGTAGACTTGGTATGGTGTACATGTGTATGCATATAGTTAGAGGTTTCAAATGATCGAGCTCGGGAATGTGGATGTATAGATAACGAGATAGAATCACACAAGTGTACGTCACCGTCATATTCCCATAACAATTTCCATGAGACTGAAAGAACCAACAACAAAAGATAAGAGTTGTGTCTCCAACCTGGAACAGATGAGTACCGGACAAGAATAGGTACATATGATGGCCCTTGGTAAGGCCGGAACATTGTAGTTGAAATTCAACAGAGGGTTTTCATATTTGATTCTGAGGCCCGAACTGCAGTTTGGCTGAGCGTGGCTGGTTTGCATATGTTTGAATTGAATTGGAAATACAAAAGATACATACACATGTCGATGATATCGAGGCTCATTCTTCCCGATCAAGGCGTGGAGCCGACTGAGCCGCTCGGGCACTGGAGAAACCATTGGCTTGAGGTGGCAAAATCGGAATGATTTGGGATTAAAACATCGCAAATCGAAGTTATCAAAGACAAAGTAAGCTATACACATGTCTCTCTCTCTATATATAAGTAGCTAAGGACATATTTAGAAATTGAAGATTATTAAAGTCAAAATATTACTGAGAAAACATTGCACAGTACAAACATCCATGTACGTATTTACATTCGTAGACGCACTGCGCCACCTGTAAACACCCTAAAAAAGAGGGCAAATTCATTGTAGGCTAAGCTTGTAAAAAACGTGCAACTTATTGAATTTCCATCACAGTGAATCTCACACCATACAACGACGAAGAATGCATGACATCCCTTTAATTGGAAGACACAGCGCGACTTAAAACGTGACTTGGAGAATTACAAAATACATAGTATCGAAAGACGCCGAATAACATGCAATAACCGCCTGACAGTTGTCGCACAGATGTGACACAGGTAGCCTTGCTTCTACATATTTATTCCTTTTTGCCTTGCTTTTCGTGTCTCCATTTGCCCAAGTAAATTTGAAGATTTTGACGAAAAATAATTGAACCGAGGCAGTGTACACAATTTACCGAAAAAAAAATTGCCGTTTGTGTATCTCGGCGTCAACATGTCAGTCAAGGAGGATCCGATATGGAATGATATAAAGTGGTAAGTGACGGGCCGCATAGAAACTCCCGGAGACGACGAGAAGCTTACCTCGTTTTCTAGGGCTTTGGGCCAGACCCTCATAATGGGATGGGATGGCACCGAGGTTACTCCTCAGATCCGGAAACTGATAGCAGAAGACCATCTCGGGTCCATCATTTTAACAGCCAAGAATCTTGAATGTAAGTAGAAATATCAATGATATGATGATCCCTTCACCGATGGGACATATCCAATCTAACCAACTTCACCCGTAGCGGCAGAACAGACAACAAATCTTGTTCGAAAGCTTCAGCATATCGCCAAAGAGTCTGGACACCCGCAGCCGCTATTGATCGCCCTCGATCAGGAAAATGGCGGCGTCAACAGTCTTTTTGACCAGGACTACGTATGTCAGTTCCCCAGTGCCATGGGAATTGGAGCCACCGGAAAATCATCACTGGCATACGAAGTTACAAAAGCAACCGCTACTGAAATCGCCGCCTGTGGCGTGAATCTTATGTTAGGGCCAGTTTTGGATGTGCTCTCCAATGCGAGATATCAGCCATTAGGCGTGCGAGCGGAGTCTGACGATCCCCAGGAAGTTTCAGAATATGCCATTGAAGCAATGAGAGGAATCAAAGATGCCGGTATAGCATGTTGCGGTAAACATTTCCCATCCTATGGAAACCTGGACTTTGGAGGATCCAACCTGGATATCCCCATCATTACGCAGACACTGGAGGAGCTCAGTCTGAGTGCCCTAATCCCATTTCGAAATGCCATTGCCACTGGAAATCTGGATGCCATGTTCGTTGGAGGATGCGGAATATCTAACCCGAGCATGAATGTCCAACATGCCTGCTTATCGGATCAAGTGGTTGATGATTTACTACGTAATGAGCTCAAGTTCACTGGCGTGGCAATCTCCGAATGTCTGGAAATGGAAGCTCTTAGCCATGAGATGGGGATTCAAAATGGTGTGGTTATGGCCGTCGAAGCTGGGTGCGACTTGATTTTACTTTGCCGAGCATATGAAGTTCAACTCGAGGCTATAGCCGGCTTACATCTCGGTATAGACAGTGGCTTGATTACTCGCGAGCGAGTAATGACGTCAGTTCGACGTGTTTTGAATGTCAAGGCTGGTTGTACGTCATGGGAAAAAGCCCTGAATCCTCGTGGTATACCACTCCTGAAACAGTTACACCCCACTCATATGGCACTATCTCGGCAGGCATACGACAGCTCAATTGCAGTTATCCGCGACAAGGAAAAACTGATTCCTTTGTCGCAGTCGGTTCACATGCACGAGGAAATATTGCTTCTAACTCCCTTGGTCAAACCACTACCGGCGTCTGCTTTGACTAAAGATGAGGAACAAAAAGGTGACACTTTTCACGAACGTTGGACCCACCCCGATCGCTCAAATGCCATAATGGCTGGAGAGGAAGTATTCCGTGAATTCGGACGAACCTTGGCTCGTGCACGGAGAGAGAAGGTCATGCACACGAGCTACACAGAACATGGACTACGTCCAAGTAAGTTTCACTTAACAATGAGGCCAAGGTTTCACAAAGACGATGGAATGACGTACTAACCTAATTTGTGTAGTTCATGAGGACCTAATCGGCCGAGCATCATGTGTAATTGTCGTTACCGCAGATGCCAATAGGAACAAATACCAATTTGGTTTCACCAAGCATGTAGATATGCTTTGTTCTATGTTGAGGAGTCGTGAGCAGAAAAAGCACCTGATAGTGGTAGCCGTTTCTTCTCCGTACGACTTCGCCATGGACAAATCCATATCAACATATATTTGCACTTTTGACTTTACCGAGACTGCCATGTCAGCCTTGGTAAGAACACTTTGTGGAGAGAATCCCATGGTTGGCACCCTCCCCGGGACATTGCGGAAAAGTTGCAACCGACTCAAATCAAGGCGGCCATGGCTGGTTGACTCATATGATCATGACCGAGATGCCAAAGGTCTGAACGAGCTAATTACTGTTGTTTACCGCAACAGCACCGGCTTGCCAACATTAGAGCATGCGTCAGCTGCCAGTTTCAACTTGCCTATTGTCCCTGGCGGATCCCAAAATTCACTTGGTCCGGAACCTCGGCATTTTGTGGTTCGTAACAGTTCTACGGGGGCACTTTATGGATTTGTGGCTACCTGGATTTATCGGGAGAACGCATCTGGTGTTATTACAGCATTAATTGTGGACCCCACGAAGCGCAATGTTTCTATCGGTTGGAGTCTCCATAGGGGGGCCATTCGCGCATTATCAGCCGCAGGAGTTACAAAAGTAAAACTTGGGTCTCTTTTCCCCGGTGTATTCCCCGGTTTGCCTATAGATTCTAAGGCAGAGTTGAGTAGCACACGTGATTGGTTTGGCCGCATGGGTTGGGCTGATAAGTTTCCAACGCCGCACTCGGTGTTGAAACTGGCTTCGATTCAATCCTTAACCATTGCTGATGGCCTAAATCAATCCATTAGGCGGCTACAAATTTCGTTTTCGCCTGTGCCAGGGGGTACGAATCAACCGGTTCCTTTTGTTGAGTCACTATTGTCCGAAAACAATGTTTCTGCAGAGGTCAAATGGCTTTATCGCCTTGCATTATCCGATAAAGGTTGTCTAGTTGTGCGGGCGGCAGTTGGAGAGACTACTGTTGGCGCCATTGTAGTTGTCGGAACAAGCACGCCAATATTAAAGGCTTACGGTATTGCGCCTAACAATTCCAGTGCGCTGTTGTTCCCAATTGTCAGGGCGGATTCCAACAACCGTGAGCTAGTCGGACAATCACTTGTTGTGATGGGGCTTAAACGACTACAAAAAGGGCGTGGTGTGGTTCTGTATTTGGTGAGTAAAGTGCCGTTTTGCCTGATTTTGGATTCAAGGCGGGAAACAGAAATGACAACAAAAAATGTATTTGCTAACTCTGTATAATAGGCGTCAGAGGAATTGAAATTCTGTGTGTTGTCAATGGGATTTGGTGTCCTACAGCGATTTGACGAATTGCAATGCAATATCCAGTTCGTAAGTTTTGTCCCAGCGAAGCCGGACGATGCACCTTCTCTGACCATTACATTAGATGCATGAATAGCAGCCCCCAGTACCAGCAAAAATCCTCCATAAACTATTAAAACACTGTTTTGCCGTTTAAAAAACATATATTTATACACCGGCTAGCCTTCTTTTTGGTTCCATCAAGGCTTCTTCTTAGTATACACATTTCTCATCGACTGATTTGTTGTATGTTTTTTTTGCCTGCAAATAATGACCATTCAATTCACACATATCCAGCCCTACATTAATTTCAACATCAATTAACGACATCGCTTGACTGAGGCATCCAATCTTCTACCCTCTGCCCAGTCAACACAACTGCCCACAAACTTCATTCACTCTTTACAATTCATGGGAGGTTCTGGCACCTCCCGGTCGTCCAACCCCGTCCTTCGGGGTGGGGCACCACGCCGGGGTGTGAAAAAGACACCTACAGCAAGACGTCCTGCAAAGAGAACCACCATGGCTGAAATCATCGCTGGGACGGACCAAGCAGTGGCGAATGGGCTTCTTCGCAGGGAAGAAGTCGATTCCCAATCTCATGTTCTAAATAACCGGGCCCAGCAGTTCCAGTTTGTGGCAAATGGATATCCGGGGTCACAGTCTAATTCCTTGGTTGGAGGTTACGGTCTGGCCAATACAGTTGGGTTGGATCAACAACGTCTGTTTATGCCAACTGAGACCTCGCTACCTCTGCCGATGATGTCGAACGATCTTTGGGCATCAGGTATACAGCCGGCCTCTTACAACACCATGGCTCCGCAGGCCTTCTTTCTCACTGGTGGTGAAAGTAGCGCTACAATGCCGAACCAACAATTTCCCGGCCGCCCGTTGAATTCTGTATCAATGAACTCCATGAACTCAAACGACTTTCCGTCAAGCTTGCCATATCCGGCGTATGGACACCCATACTACAACGCCTCCCAAGCTGGCCCCTCTACCATCGGAACGTCTATTACCCGTTCAGCGCCAAGTATTCAATATGATGGCAATCACTATACATTGCCGGGGCCCATGGCCTCTCCAGTGACGCAACAATCGGGAATTTCAACAATGGGCGGACAGCATCATCACGGGTTCACTGGGGATTCTCATCTTAACCCGGTGCCCGAAGACCCGGAGAATCCCGATATAATCGACGCTACAAACCTACAATACGCGAACCCCGTGTGGGTGAACTACCAGTCGCCTCCTGACAATGTATATCCTGCTTTTTTTGACTATTCCGGTGATTGTTAGGTGGTGTCGAATATGGAGGAGGATTATTTGTTGATTACTGGGCGAGAGGGAGTCAGATGAATCAGGGAAGGTATCAAGGTGTTTTGTGAGGAGATAGACTCGGTACGGGTACAGTTTGCTATGGATAGTTTCAAGGGGCTGGTCTTCACGGGCGTCTTGTGCAGGATCATGAGAAAGGTGGAGGCCTCGTTGTTGAGCCAGTGAGATTGCCTAGTGACAGTGCATAGGGAACCAGATATCTCTCGTTATTTCTTTTTTTTCTTTACTTGTTGTTTTGTTTTGTTTTGTTTTGTTTTTAGTTTTAGGTTGCCGTTGCCGTTGGACCAGAATAGTCTCTTGATATGCAGAAAGATCCATAAAAAATACTTAAAAATAATAATGTGTTCTACAATTCCATTCGTGCTTGAAATATACAATTTTTGTGTGCATGAGGCTATTTTCAAGTTTGCCTTTAAATCCTATAATAGATTGTACATACATATAATAGGCATCCCCTCGGCCGTGCTTAAGTGAAATAGGAAATACCCGATTCAGCTGAAAGTACGTGGTTACAGACCAGACAAAAATGATACCTATGATTGGTCTATTTTTATCATCATTTTAGCATTCTTGGAAAATGGCAAACCTAACGGTTGAAAAACATGGTTCTTCATCGGGCGTCACACACCCCTAAATGCATTGGGGAACTCGACAAGTAAAACGTTGGAGCACATGTATGTAAGGCAAAAAAAGGCAAATGTGACTCTACCTATGTACACCGATATAAAGCAACATCCTCCCACTCAAGGCAAAACAACGTTTTGTATCCTGAAATCTTACCAGTTCAACTATCTCAATCATGACGAAAAAGCTTCAACCGTTTTAAGACTCCTGGCGGACTCTTGATATCTTATTCTATGGGACTGACTCCTTTCTTTCGTTATATTTTTCAGTCCAATATATATTTCCGAATCGAACAACTGGATCGCTACTTCTCACCAAGTTACAATACCCTTCGAGCCGGAGCAAAAATACCAAAAACACACAGAAACTTTCAAAAACTCAGGCCTCACCAACGACTCATCAGTCACACACACCATCATCTCATCACCATGCCTCGAAAATCTACCCCATTGCATCTATTGCCTGGACAAAAACATGACATTAAGCCCGGTCGTGGCTTCATCAATCGCATGCAGTCAGTTAACTCTTCCATCAAAAAGGAAAACCAAAAGAAGACACGTCGGGAAACAGCACTGCGTCGTCGTACGGCTATGTTACCCGAGATGGTACAACAGAACCCACAAGACGCCAAGGAGAAACCAGTGTTATCAAAGACAGCTCCGGATACAAACCCCAATTGGAAATCCGTCCAAGATTGGAAATCTACTCCAGATTCAGAGTTTGCACAGAACCGGAATTCTACCTACCAGATGGATAAAACCAATTCCCTTCCGCCATTGGGATTTTATATGCAAAATGATATCTCCACTTACGTTCTACCACAATACCAAGTTTCAGCCACAATTACCGAACAGTCCCCGCCGTCTTTTCCCGGCTCATATTACCCGTTCTCCGTCGCAGTGTCTGCCCCGGAATTTCAAAACACCGAACTTGAAATGGATCACATGATGCGAAGCTCTCATCCCGAGTTTTTCGGGTATTCTAATGAGCTTTTTGACATGAGTACGTCACTTGCACCTGGGGAACCCAACTATGAAGCGCCCTTTAGTGCTACCTATGATCCAGAGTCTCACCTTGTCGACTTCTTCAGTGATCAAAGGGAAGACCAATTCATAGATGGCAGGCCGTTTTTTATGTACGCTGATTAGTTTAGTTCCACGGATTAAATAGAACTCGTGTTTTGTACTACAAGATCTTTGATTCTATCTCCCGGGTTGGTGCATGTTTGCCGCGTTCTTCCTGGGTAAGTGTTATAGTGTGTGCACTTGACTTTCGAAAACAGTGTTTAGTTTTTGTGGAACAAATCGATTATTGACTGAGTCCTACCGCTTCCATGTTCCTACTTGGCTTCTACATTCCGAATTGGGCAACACAATCATCTCCGATAGTATCATTTTCACATTTTCACATCGTTGTTTTCAATTGATATTTTAAGTTTTGAGTTTTGTATTTTTGTTTTGTACTCGTTACTTTTTATAATTTGTAGCTTCTAACCCTGGTCTACAGTTCTAATTGGTGGCAGCAATATCTTCTTGATACTCACAACTATCTAACCTTTTCCCGGTTCAACTAACCGGCATCACGCCTTCGTTCAACTAAAGTCAACTCTATAGACACCCCAACTGTCTGTCTCTAGTCTTTTGGCTATTGACAATATTAGAGATAGTAGACGATGGCTCGGTGGGGTTGACGGTGGGTGTGAAGTTATAACCACTATCACTTGGTTGTATTCAACAGATACGCCACAAAACAGTGTTGCCAGTTTCCAACTCAACTCAGTTGCAATAACAACTTTTTTATAAATTCCCAAGCGTTTCTCTCATCATTTCTTCTCGGCTTGCTAAAGTTTATCATTCTTCATCCATTCCGTTACTTGCCACTCCTTTCAACCTTTTACCTCTGCACTTCTTCACTTTTACCGTCTTATGCTAAAACAAAGGCATTGTAATCTCACAATGTCCTTTGGTAACTCTGGATCTTGGGCTCCGGGTCAACCCCAGGAAGAGTCGTCGTAAGTTCAAGTCCTTTCTCTGTGGGTCACTACCTGGGTAGAATGCTGACAAGTTTCCATCTTGTATTAGATACCACAATATTTATGGTATGAGCATGCACGACATGAGAATCTTCAACAAGAAGTCCAAGAAGAATTTCAAGAGAGACTCTACCACTGGTGCTGTTATCAACAAGACAAGAAACGCGGTCGTGAGGGAGTTAGGTACACCTACTCCTACTCGTGGCAACTCTGGAGACCCCCCAGTCACGGACGCTTCTACTCAAGGCAGCTCTGGAGACTTGTCAAACTTCAACGCTTCCCTCACTTGGTCTCACTTGAACGGAGCTCCTATGGTCAATGATATGACTGCTACCCAGTTTCATCATGACCAGACCCTCCAAAACAATGGGGCTATGGTGCTGCCGGTTTCTGACTACACCGCTGGCCCTGTGACTTCCTTCAACGTCGCTGGCGGCCCATTCTGCGCAGAACCATCCCCCAACGCTTATCCTGTCGACCAAGATATCTCACTTGACTGGGAATTGGCAGAGCAACCCAACCCTGGGTACTATATGTTTGAGCCCACCTCAAATGATGTTGCTGCTGGAGGTATTCCCCATGATGGGTACCTCAGTGAAGCCTCTCAAGAGTTCTTCGACAACACCGGCCTAGGCCAATTCCAACAGTTGAGCCTTGACGATGGACTTTTCCCTCAGTATTATAACGACCCATCGTCGTACTTGGGTGGGAATACGCATCAACAGATGTAAATTTCTACTGTCTTCGATCATGCCGTACCGTTTCTTCTATTCTCTTTTCTTCTTGGCGTACAATACTATGGTCTTCTTGTTAGATACATATCGTGGTATTTCCATTGCACCCCATTTTCCCAACCACATTTGCGGTATACGACACCACATTTGGTTTAATGCAACAGACTGGATCTGGGGGTTACGATGGACACAGGATACTTGGTCCCATTGGTTTATTTTTGTAATTCTTCTTGATACGGTACATATTTAAGTAATTGTTAATTTCATCTATCGTAGTATAGATCTATTCATAAATTTACATTTTTGTAATACATCAATTTGTTGTTCTTACAGGCACAAAAACTTCCTCATGTCAACGCACGAATATTACTTACAGCACATAGCTTATAAAAGAACAATTAACCCCCGGTTTGCTGTTCTTCTTTGATTGCCCGTGTATGCACCAAAAACTACAGTCACTGTACTTACAATAACAATCTACAAAACCTAAAAACAAATTTCAACTATTTCATTGTGTGTGTGAACACCCATGTCCATATGTGGACAGTGAGGTGTCCCGGTATCTAATGTGGCACTGAAGAGTTGTTATTCTCTTTGCCTGAACTGTTCTGGCCTTTGCCTGACTTTTCTACCTTTTTTGCCTTGTTGGTTTCTTCGATAATCGCTCGTCTCCCCGCTCCTCCCTCATCTTTCTCTTCGTTTTCCTCATTTTCCTCGTTTTCCTCGTCGGTCTTTCGATAACCGATATGTCCATCAATCTCAAGAAGATCATCCTTGGAGTCTTTCTTGATATCCGTTGTCAAATCTAGTCCTTCCAACTCCTCGGCCATCTTCCCAATGATCTCGTCGTCAAACTCCTCAATCTCTTCTTCGTATGTATCCTCCAAGGAAGTCTGTCTCTCGGCCTCCTTCCATCCAACAATGTCTCGCCAGTGCTTGTCAAGTTCGTCACTCCAGCCTAATAATTTGGCTAATTTCCGTACACCTTGGTCACAGGTGCCCAGTTCAATGACGTCGTCTGGTCTCTTTCCAAGACTCCCGACTTGTTCGCGGTTGAATAAAACTCTAGGTGTTGTCCTCGGCGGCATATCAGCCACGCCAGCAAAGGGGTATACCGTGAGGCTTGTTCCCATGACGAGAATCAAGTCTGCTTCCTTTGCTAAGTGGCAATTCCATGTGAACTCCATCGGGAGACCCTCTCCAAAGAAGACAATGTCCGGTTTTACCAATCCACCACACTTCTTAGCTTTGCAAATCGGTACCAGCGCGGCTTCCACGTGGGTTTTCATCTCGTCGTCTGGGTAGTCGCTCTTACATTCGATACATCTTTGTGTAGCAAAAGAGCCGTGGGCTTCAACGATAAGATCTTCGGGTACCCCGGCCTGGCGCTCAAGGCAGTCGATGTTTTGTGTGAACAACTTGGATAGCAGCTTCTTCTTGGCGAGTAATGAAATGAAGGCGTGGCAGATGGTGGGGTGGAACTTTCCCGGGTAGAGTTCTTTGGCAAGTACATAGAATGGCTGTGGCTTCTTCTTGAAGAAATCAATATCGAATACTGCTTCTGGGTATGGTAAGCTCAGTCTTTTCAGATTGTCATACAGACCAGTCCCTGGTGACCGGAAATCGGGAACTGTGGGTACGTTAGTTTATATCCGTGTCTGGTTAGTATAGGGATAACTCACTTCCAGCGGCAGTAGAGATACCGGCCCCAGTAAGAACCACAATCTTCTTCGCTGTGCCCGATGATATATACTGTGCTACGGCATCAAGTGTCCGCGTCTTCAAGTTTTCTGGTTTGAGATCATCTCCCAAGGTGGCTGACTCTTGTTGGCCCATTGTGGCAAGGCTTAATAGGCTATATGTAATGAACCTAAACAAATTTCTAGCCGCTGGTACAGAATGTAGTCGCCGCGATTGAAAAGGATGTAGATAACGAAATATGGAGTTGTGCGACGGTCTCTGGTGGAAAGTAGCAATGTGCCCTGTGAAGTTGTGAGATAGCGATAACTTGCCACATTCAGAATTTCCACCTAGATTCTTTTGTCTATGTGGGTCACCTAATTGGTTCACTAATGACATGCAGAAAACAGGTGAAACTTCTTGGTCCCTTCTACCATCAAAAATACGTCGCAAAGCAACAGTACATAGCAAGTTCGGATAAAAAAAAAGTACTCTGTTCACAGTCCAGTGTCACGCATGTATACTTTTCGCAAATACGTTCACTTTTTTACACCCTGTCGTATCTTGCCTCTCAAATTGATTTGTTTACCACCGACGCCGGCTCCTTCCATTTATTCTGCGCTTAACGCGGGGCTCGACAGCTGCAGGCTTAAGGGCTGAAAAAGAGTGTTTGCCTAGTTTGGGTTAAGAGGTCTTGGTCTCAATGTCGACGAAGCAAAATGCCGGCTAAAAATCATTGGTTGGAAAAGTTTCCTTGTGGTACGGCGGGCTGGTGGAAGTACAAGTCGCCATGGAGATAACAATGGGTATCGTATTTAAGTATGCGGGCCGAACCTCTTTTTTACGTTGCAATTTCTGCATGTTGGTCCGTATTACACACGGTATAGTAGGAATATCTGCATAGTCTCGCCAAGTTCGGTGTAAACACATTGTGTCCAGTCAGCGTAGACGTCTATATGAAGACTAGGTGACTAGTCACTTCGTGGTGCATCTGAAATCTGGTGGCTTCTACATATGCCAGGGAAACACATGTATGGCGCCGCCTCTGAACCAGCCCGGTGTACCCATTATTTCATGGGACAGACAAATGTCCTTTCTTCATTGTCTATCACTTGTCTGGCGTCCGTCAGTTTCAAGCATGTATTTCCAGCTTGGAAATACGGGAGTCTGGCTGTTTTCACGCTAGACCAATACAACAACAGGTCTTCAGTGTTGACAATTCCTCGCTCAACACAATATCTGGGTTCATAATTTCCGTACTATAATACACCTTATTCTTACAGCAAAGAGCTACTCTTTGACTCGACCCGCAACAGCCAACCAAATACTCTGAATACGTTGTCATTTTCCCATAGCCACTATATGTTGACACACGTTTAGTTCTTCTGCTGGCGGAACGCCTCACGGGCAACCAAAAAGGGCGTCCGCTGGGCCCGCATGTACGCCTTAGTAAGTTCGGAATCGTGGGTGTCCGAACGAACAACACTTCCGACGGACATGAAAAAACTGGCGAGAACATCGTCAGTAGGGTAATTCCGGTGTGATCAGGCAGATTGGAAATGTTCTACTTACCCGAAGGTGGCGCCTGAACCGGCCATGTATTGGCCCAGGGTTCTCATAATGCCAGAGTGGCCAGCACCGTAGCGGAAGATGTGGAGAGTGCCTGGTATCAGACAATGTGTTAGAGGATATCCATAGTTATTTAAATTGGCGGCCAAGATTGGGACAATCCGTCGGGTGAAACTGAGATTGAGCAACATTCTTCATGACAAACATACCGTAAAGGAACCCAAGAATAGCACCGACACCTGCATAATCGCATTAGCATTACTACACTCTCAAGAAAGATACTATCATCAACTTACTACCACCGGTAATGGCACCCATGACCACTATTCACATTATAATCGTTAGTCACTACCTCACTCCGCGCCGCACTACCCCGTGATTCTCCTACTCTTGTCTTGGACAGAAGGGCCGACCTGGCCGTGGTTCTGAGGCATAGGAGGCATTTTGAAATTCCTTTGTATTGGTCGACTTAAAAGAGAGGAATAGCTTTTATCGTGACAATCGTTAATCCGAATTGCCCTTGTATAATGAACGACTAAAAAAGACCCTATGGTTCTCTTGTACTTTGAGAATGGGTCTGTATACCACGGCTTTGCCTTGATCCAAATATTCACACACAAAACTTGTTGTTCTCCAATTTTGAACTTGAGATCATGTCACTTTTTCGCTCGTCTTCCGTCGTCATAGATACCCTTGTATACCCTAGTGAAGTGGGGCGGCAGATCACGTGTATTATTTTTACCTTAGTTCGGATGCGAACCCTTATAGTGACCGTACCTTATCAAATGTTGCTATTCATAGTAGAACGTGGTGTGCATCACAAGCGACCGCCAAAAGCAACCCACCTTTTCTTTCTAGGGAACATTCGTCACCTACTATTTAGCTAACAATAGATCTTACACACACACATACGTATATACATACATGCTCACTTAGTTCATGCAATATAGTTTTCACAGGCGATGATATAACCCCCAGACCTGATATGAGTCGTATCTTTACTTAACGCTATATTTGCACTGAAGAATGTGCATGTATATCACATGTCTCAAGAGCCAACAAAATGCCCTAGAAACGATGAACAAAACGGAGATCTTGCAGACGATCGGTTTGCCATATCAAATAGTCTGCTTACATATCGGACAAGCTGTATAAAGTACAGACACCACATGCATCTAAGGGAGAGGCTCAAGAGAACTGCACTAATAAAACCGTTGAAAGGAATCGAATCGATATGCAGCAACCCACGAGCATTGTGCGTCCCCACAGATGTATGCAAAAGTAACGGTGATTGCTATTCCTCAATGGCCAAACACATGGGATGGATTCTTGGTAAGCACAACCGATTTAGGCCAGCCACCAAGGCAAAGTTGACAGAATCCAGGGGATGGCACGGTTGGGCCACAGTTGTCATGGAAGCAACAGAAGGGTGCTGTGTCTAGAACATCAATGTTGGGTTACGCTACCAAGAATACATTGCCTTAAATTTGCCTACAATTTGGAGTATGGACACAGGCCTGGGAGGCAGCATACAGAAATGTTGCATTGTATGCACTGTAAAGGCATATCCTGACTCGACACATTATTTGAACTCAGTCAGATGGCAGATATGCGGGTGTCCGCAACTGACGGAATTTGGTCAAATAGAGGACAGAATGGCTTTTCTAGCCCTGTCGTATCTAGGGAAGTGATGATCAGGAACGAGCCACTTGACCACACATGTCGGCCAGCGAAGCGAGGGCATAGGGCGATATGATGCGCAGCCTCACAAGGCCATGAACAGCGCCAGTAACAAAGGGAAGAAAATAGGAAAATCCAGAAGGAGACATCGAGATAATAACATGAATGATGTCCCAGGGAAAGCCTTAGTTGTATCATCAAAGGTGACCGGGGATTAGAGAAGTTTTGAACGTTGCTTGAGAGATGTGGCTTGCACGATTATCGTTATCCGCACCACAGCATTTGGGGAGTCGGGATGAGAGTAAATATCGGGACGTTCCGGTGTTCATCTTGTATTGGTCGTACCACGGAGCATACCTCGTAATAACTATATTTTTTGTGTTTTCCTGGCCTGTAAAACCAAACTTCCTGCCTGGATCGTTTGTTTTTTGTCCAAAGGTTGATATCGCCGACGTGTGTAGCTTCTTGATATACCTGCATCTGCCTTGGAGCCCTCTATGTGATCCATAAACCTTCTACCGGATTTTCAAAACATCTCCAAGTACCATTACATCGCCTCTCAACTCGAAACACTATTTGTCGCTTTTTGCTATTTTATGGTTCTTCTAATCTCTTTGTTTTCGCCCAAAGCCTTACGAAAGCTTACCTTCGACCTACTGATTGACCGGTTACGCCAATACGGCACAGAAGGCTGTTGACCCTACGACATATCTCAACAAACATACCCGGCCTAATCCTGTTTTATCCGTTAGCTTGTATTGCGTGACCCATCGATGTTTCAACATTGATTATCATCATTATCATCACCATATATACATCGTTACGGCTGTAAGTTATCCCCCAAAGATATTTTTGCAAAGTCCCAAACTATGTTCCTTACAAGACAGCGTGGGCGCTTGGACGACACATGCGTCCCCAGGAGACATGATCCTTCGTCTGGGGACCTCATTGTTCAGAAAGCGATAAGATGTCACTGTTAGTCGCGTGCTTCTTCCACTTGAGCTCTTGAACAGTACGGCAGATGACACATGCAAGTTGCGGTTCGAGCGAACCTTCAATACAACATTGTGGATGTCAAGTATCACTTGCGTCACAGATTGTAATGTGTTGGTGTTAATTCTGGACGAGGAATGAAACTGGATGGTACAATGCATCATCAGGTAACAAGCGCTCTTTGATGGTACAATCCCATTAATGCTGCTGAGATCAGTGACAACAGTTTTGGTGGCCACTGTCGGCCTCCTTGACTGAACCATTGACGTGTACATACCATTTGGGTACATGCCATTTGGAGACACAGGGCATGCGACACTGCTGGACAGTGGTTTACCTGTGTGACTGCCAACGCAAAGCATCTGTCAATCAGACGTGAAAACTGGCGTTTGACTGTGAGGATTTAGGCGTCAAGCGCAAGTGGGCTTTCGAAGGCGACTAGAGGGTGGCAATCTTTTCAATAGAAACCTGCACCGCCAGTTGCCCATGTGTACATCCCAAAGCATTTCATTTCGCGCCATGAACAAATACACGCTGTCCAATTGAATTTTGAGTGAGGCAAAGAAATGCAACTCAACGGTTTAGATGGAAGGACCCGCATTCTACATTGTGCATATGTACAGACATATAGTTACCTGCAAGTCGTTCTTTGACCATAATTTGGATTCTGTTGGACCAAATCGTGAAGCAGAGCACGGGCGGAGGTGAAGTGAACAGGTCGCTAACTCGTGTGGATTATCCCCTGTAGACACCCGGATCAAGTCCCCTTGGATTCTGTTTTGTTTTGATGTCTTTGCGTCGCATGTTTTCCATCTGTCTCTGATATTTTGGCATTGATTTTCTTGCTTTTGCAAACCATTTGTTATCTTGCAACAAACCCGTCATCTGGATAATCACTGCCGCTTACCAGCTTGTGTTTCCGCATTCACGACAACAGCCCTTCGAACTCGACACAATCGGCTTCCATTTGACCTTTGTCCGCCAGACGACTACTTTTCGCAATACACCTAGATTGCGCGACCTAAACCACCGCGAGTCAATTTGGCCTATCTACGACAAAATCTAGGCCCAACACGACAAACGGACAACTTTTAGACTCCAGTCAGCTTCTGCATGAAACAAGTCTTGTGATTGAACACCCTATTGTCCGTCAAGAACTCAACTTTGCGATTGATTTTTTTTCCCTCGGCTTGCAGCTACATACCTACAATTATATCCTGCGTGTGATCTCTACTTATTCTCCACAGGCATCGCCACCATAACGACCCCTTGTCACGCTACGCTCGCTCTCTGTCTTCCTGCACCACCACCACCGTTATTCAGCATTGCTATTTGCAAGATTGTTGACTCGCTGCTCCTCTTGGCTACGTTTGTCTCTCGCTCGGGGCGTGTCATTCATCCCGGTGCAACGCTGCGACGCTCCCTCTCTCCACTCTTTTCGATTTGACTGGACGAGCGAGACTATCTGAGTGTCTTTCCCCCCGTTAGTCGGTTTTCCTACTGTCAATCCAGCGGCTTATTTAGCCATAGATCGAGCTAGCAGCTGCATAAACGCTCCTTTGCTGCCCCTCTGGAACCAGGAACGCGTGCCTTTTGCCCGCTGCAGCTGGTTTCTTTTCTCTTCCCCTCACTGGTTCGGTGCTGTCCAATTTTTTGCCCTGCCCTCCACTTCTGGTGCAGCCGAGCAACTGGCCATCGTCAGCCCAGTTTTACCTTTATTTCGCCGGACCTCGATTTTTTTAACCCCCCCCCTCCCCGAGCTCAAGTAGCGAGAGCCCACGACATCCATCGTTGTGATGACTGCCGTGGCCGCGCCTCCTGCTTTTTCACAGCTAGACAAGCAGAGATGGGGCACACCCAGTAGCGGAGTTGGTAGCACTAACCCATCGATGACACCACCAAATCCGGACAGTCTGCACATTATCCCTCGGAAAACACCCCAGCGGACCAATTCGTCGTCGTCTCTAGCCTCGACTGCCTCTTCTTCGTCAACTTCGACAGTCGCTACTACCGGCTCTTCGATTGGCACATCGCCCTCGTCGACCGGAGAGCCTGCACCCCTGTCGCTTTATCTCAACAGTGCCGCCATATCGAAGAAAAGGCCACAAGACGCCCAGGCCAAACAACAAAGAGCTCCGTATGCCGGCACCCGATCATCACCGCCGAACTCATCTCTCACGAACAACAGTTCGATAACAGGCCCCAAGCAGGCTGCCCGTGCTCTCAGTCAAGCTGCCGGCATCGGCCCTCAGCAGATGTCGCCGTCTGCTGACGGCCAGTTGGCCCAGACCAATGGTCGCGACAACGCAAGTCCCAACACAACCAACGGCGGTGGTCTTCCGGCCAATGGCGAACAAAACAACAATGCTCCGGTCTTGCTTTACCTCAGTTCTCTCAACGGCACATTTGAACGGAAATCGATTCCTGTTCCAACTGTCCCCGATGTGCTGAGAATTGGCCGCCAAACAAACCAAAAAACGGCCCCCACACACCTCAATGGCTATTTTGACAGCAAGGTTCTTTCACGGCAACATGCTGAAATTTGGGCCGATCGGAGTGGTCGCGTGTGGATTCGGGACGTCAAGTCCTCCAACGGCACTTTTGTCAATAATGCCCGTCTCTCTCAAGAAAACCGCGAATCCGCGCCACACGAATTACAAACCGGCGATCACCTTGAGCTTGGTATTGACATCATTGGTGAAGATGGGAAAACTGTAATTCATCACAAGGTTTCTGCCAAGGTTGAACATGCCGGCATTGCGTCTGCGAGCAATGGCGTGCTTGATTTTGCATTCAACGACCTGGACCCAACGAACAACGGCATGTTGGGTGGCTCTCCTGGTGTACAAGGCAGAGCACGTGCTGGAAGTAACCCGGGCGTCCTGCAAAATGGACGTATGGCCGGTGGCATGGTGGCAGCTCCTGCCGTGGGCTCTGATTATCGTAGACCGTATATGATTACGCCCGTGACGACAGACAGCATCATCAAAAAACTTCAGGTATGCAAAAACTCAGGCCAGAAGTTAACTAGATTTTGAGTATTAACACAATTGTTTTACAGGGTGAAATTCGTGGTGCTCGTCTACAAGAAAAGAGTATCACGCGCAGCCACGATTTTGTCAACGTGCTAATGAGCAAAGAGGCCTTAGCCGCGCCTGTGATACCCTCTCCTAAGGCTGCAATCAATGGATATCACTCGTACCGGGCCGACCCGATGAGCCGATTCCTTGACCCTCCCGCCCCACCACCCCAACAACCCCTTCCAGAGAAACCAACGGATGCCCCTTCCCTCCGTAAGAGTGTATCTGGTCCCGCAAAGTCACATTCTAGCCTGCCACCACGTGAGCCCTCTGCCCAAGTTCTGCAGCTTCAGAGTGAACTTGAAACGTATAAGCAGCTGGTTGATAAGCAGGGGATTCAGTTACGTGCGTTAGAAGAGAATCTTGCTAGTGAGTATGATGCACGCGTGGCCTCAGATGATCTTAACGAGCATCTTCAGCAGATTATCGCTGATAGTCACAACAAGAGCGATTCGCCCGCACCGGAGTCACCCACATCGATACCTCAAACCGAAGTACAGTCGATGGTCGAGGCAGCAACGGGCGAACTGCAATCAAAGCTGGACAGCATGCAGGAGGAGATGCTGAACATGCAGCGCGAGATGCTTAGTATGCAACAACAGGTGGAGGTGTGGAAGCAAAAGTATGAAAAGGCCGATGTTGCCCGTAGTATTGCTAGCAAGCACTTGGCGGAAATGGTACTGCGCATTCGGGAAGAATCCGAATCCCGCAGCCGCGGCAAGCCAAGATCTAAAGTTCGTGGCGCACGCAGACACTCTACTTCGTCTTCAGAGTCATCATCTGATTCTGAAGCATCTAAGAAAGGAGCCCGTTCGCAGAACCATGGACACTCCGGCGCCAATGAATCGGACAAATCTACCTCCCCATCGGAAGATGACTCTTCATGTGATGAAAAGTTGGACATCAAGAAGCTGGTGGCGGGAAGTACCGATGTTGGCGTTGATGTTAAGCCTGACATCAAGGGCATTTCGTCGACTAGCCGTTTCGGCGCGGCTGTAACCAAGGCCAATGGTCCTCAACAGCTCATCAAGCCAGACATGTTGGCGCAAAGTCTCCCTTACGCGTCGATTGTGGGTGTGGTTATTATCGGCATGGGCATGATGGCGTTCATTAATGGATGGCAGCCACAACCTCGGGTAGAACAGTGATGCTAAGTCGTTGTTTTTGGCGTTGTCTTGCTCTTTATATTGTTACTGCACTGTAGCCGTGTTGTTTCACCTCTCATCCTTCATCTTCTGCGTTCTGTTGACGATTGCTTTTTCTATCCCATACCGCTGCTGTTGCTTACGACCTCGTCTTCTTCGTTTTATTGTTTGTTTTGTTTCTTTACGGATATCCTTAATCGGCCCTAGTGGAGGCCGATGATGCATAGAATTTACACTTTGTTTTCCTTCTGTTATTTCTTTACTTTTGCACATCACCCACGGCAGCGTCCGCATTTCATTTGTTGAATCTTTATTTTTCATTCTCCCGTTTTCGTGTTCGACATGCCATGCATGAGCCTTGCCGACGTTGTTATGACGACATTGTAGCATGGCATGTCTGTAGTGGCGACGTTGGATGGGTTTCGTGGCATAAGATTGAGACGAATTAGACAGTCAGTTGCCGTATGATACTGGCAGCTCAATCTATGCGCCTTGTGTAGTTATTCGCTGGTGCTTTGTATATGCATAAATTAGACTATTTGACGACAAAATGTGCCCCGCGGCTTTCCATCAAGTTCTCATATCATTACCAAATTTCTCATAGATCATCCGCCTGTCACTTTTATCGTCAAATTTCCTTTTAGTTGTTATCCCTTGTATAAATAGTATTTTTTCGGTTCCATTTTCTTGTGTGGTGAATTTTGTACATGTTAAAGGGATGATCTACAGTGGTGATGTGTTCCAAGCATGTTATCTTGGTGTCACAGCACCTGGTTGGGTTGACTTTGTCTATCTAGCCACTCGTTTCCTCACTGGAGTGTGTGAAGAGGTTACCGTTAATGACAGCAATCAACGTAAAGAAAGAGGAGAAAGGGAAGATAACAGTGAACGAGCAGACTCCAAACATCTGCCGTCTGTAAACTCACCGCTTGGCGGTGAACTCCTTCAACAGTTTCCGCAACTTCAACACCGCCTTGGCGACTGTCACTTACTGCCAACGTTTGTTCGGATAGTATAAACAGCTACAACTCAGTACTCTGTCAACACAACTGAGTTCCTGTTAGATCACTTGACTTGCCTCGTTGTTCTGGGTACTTAGTCTAGCTGGGTATACTTCACCATAGAGTAGTAACCACCAACAGCTTCTTTCCAGTGAGTGTTGTGTAGCGTTTTATTCATCCACGGCTGACTCTGGATGTTTCTTGCAAGTAGCCCCACATCACCAAACTGGACACGGAAATTTCTGCAACTTGGAGATAGAATGCCACACACCTCTCTTTGTCTTTTGACAGAGTCCTAATCTGAGTCCCGTACGCTACCAAAGGGATCTATTTAGTTTGAAATTTATTTGGAACTTGGCTATCGTCAACCCAGTGATTATCTTGATAGACACCTAGATGCGCCACTGAGGACACTACTACATGCCGTGTCTTTCAACTAGATAGCCTAGTACTCAATAAGAAATCCTATGTATTGAAAGTGGCGTCATTGGGATGTTGGTCTCATTGATATTAGCGTGGTGTTTAACCCAATGCGGCAATTTTGATTGATTCTATGACGCTATAAGTAAGACTTTGCTTACGGCCGAAAGGAACGTTGGGGTGATAATGTGTGTATAAAAGGGACGTGATTTCCCTTTTAAAATCAGGATTTTGGTTTAGCTGTCTATATCTTATGCACATTTACTTTTTCTTCTGTCTCTGCTCACAACTTGTACCTTGATTTACTTTCAATACACATACTACCTACACGACGACTTATTTCTTTCAGCTGAAATGGACAACTCTTATAACGCCATGCACCACCCAACTACAACCTCCCAATCGTCACAGTCTCTAACTGATCCAAACGGCCCCGCTGTTCACCACAACTCCGCCGACCTCATGGAAGCTCCCAACCATCTTTCCAACTCTTCCGCTCGCCAGAAGATGGGGAACGGGGCTGTTTCTTCCCCTCCCATGTTTGGCAAGTCTGGGAACCTAGTCCACCATACCACTGACGACAAAGAGTCCATTGCTCCTGAAGACTCTGCCTCGCAGAACGGCGAACAGTCTTCATCGTATGTCGCTGCCACCTATGACTCGCGTGACGCCGTAAGCTCCTTTAGCCGTCGGGGTGAAGATTATGTCCCCCAAGCCGACTTTGTTGATCCTCTTCCGACTGCTGGGCCTGTTACCGCCGGAGATTCCATGTCGAAGGAGCATTTGAGTTCATACGAGAATCAGAGTGAAGTTCAGTATGTCGGGGAGAACAATGACGAAATCCGTACTCCCGACAACGCCTATGATTCTCCCGAGCACCAGCCTGTCGCCAACCAGTTTGCTGAGGTTGCTTTCGATTTATCTGGCGAGGCCCGTCACTTCATTGAGACTCATTTCGCGCTGGGTAACTTGGGTGATAACCCGTTGTTGACTACTCAAGCCGAAGAGGCCAAGGAAGAAAACAATGACGTTTTGGATACCTTGGATAGCGATCAGCAACATATTGCTCAGGAGCAGATCCGTAACAAAACTCAGGATACATGCCGCTATTTCACCAGTAATGGGACCGTGTGGGGTAACCTGGCTTATTTCCTGCCTAGAAGCATGAACCCCGAAGATGAGCAAGACGGCGATGAGAGCTATCCGGACAGCTTGAATAGCTTTCAGCAAAACCTTCTTCTGGAGTGGCCCCGCGCCGAGGGCGACCCTATGCCCCGCTATTTCGTCGTGAATGGGGTCGTGTGGGGTGATATGGCTTCTTTTCCCGGTTTGAACCTGAAAGCCAAAGGGGAACACGATGACAATGAGGGCAATTCAGATACCTTAAATCACGATCAGCAAGGTCCTGATCCGGAGGAGCCCCGCCCTGGAACTAGAGCTATGTTGCGTAAGAATGCGATCGCTTGGGTCACCTTGGCAAAGTCTGAGCAACCTCCTCCGTCAGAGCTGCTCCGCGGTGTAGATGGCCAAGTCCATAACTTCATGATACTTAAGCGTCGGCTAGATAAGTCGGGTCGTCTCCCGTGGTGGGCCACATGGGCCAAGAATGCCGGGAGAAACGATAACCGCGTTATTGACGAATACTCCCCTCACCCCATTTCACGTGAGAAATGGGGGTCCTGTGTTCTTGGCAAAGATGGCTATTTCCGCTGCACAACCTATAATCTCAGAGCTCGCGATTTGAAGCCACCGTCACCATCCTTGACTAAACAATTTGCTGTGTGGACCCAGAACAAGTGGCGCCATTATTTGATGAATGCTATCATTGTGCTTTGCTTGATGCTTTCGTTAAGTCACTTTGTTAACCCGTGGCTGTCGGAGCCACAGTATACCTTTGTTAGAACTGTGACGGTTATTGCAGTGGTGCTTGATGCGTGCTGTGTTTATGGGACGAGTATACTCTGGGATGACGATCCTTGAGATTTTGAGGCGTTGTGGGTATTTCGTTGGGGGGTTTGAAGTTTGATAGTTGGTTGGATATCATTTATGGTTCGATGAATTTTGGGTTTCAATGGGATATTTACAAACTTTGTGGTCACTTCTTTGCCAATTCAGTCATGTACACTTGATCTTAGAAATGTGACTGTGTATGTCTTAATAATCCGCTGTCTGAATTAGATGTCCCTTCTTGCAAGGACTTTATATAAATGGTCCGTCTAGTGACTCATGTGATGTGATGGCATGTCGGGATCATCCCTTTTTGTCCTACACAAGAGAGGTTCTCCCAGACGCCAGGAGAGCTCCCAAGCTAAATTTCACCAACAAGAGGGAGCTACATGCCAAGCAAAACGTGTGGATTCTTCAAACTTTACTGTGTTGTACATGCGTTCTGAACAAACATAGATAGACCCATCACACTGATATAATATCTGGATACTTGGTACTCCCAGCCTTGGTGATATTTGTGTTATTGCAACTGGTAATTCTCACTTGATGATATTTTCGCCGCTCAGTTTATAATGCATACACTATTCTTCTTTATCCTTTGTCGGTTCTAGGTGTAGGAATTAGCGTTCTGTAAGTTTGGTAGCCGAAGCAAAGAACATGCCCTGACAGAAAGAGGGTTGGAATGAGCTGACGAACGAGAAATATCTACCTCATCGTCTTCGGGACTGACCTTCACGTGTTCATCTTAGCGAGCTCAAAGCCAAGTCGCGTACCACGGCTAGCCATACCACAGGTCAGACCCATGACAGTGTATTTCCGTTTATGGTAATTTCTTTTTTCTGTAGTTCAACTAGCACATGGCAACACGCTATATAACATACAGCCACTCCATAGACATGAATATATAGGGCTATGAAGGCCAACTTTGCGAGCTAAAAGGAACTGGCCTCATAGTGTAGACAGAAAGTTGGTAAGAGCAAGACCTACCATTTTAAGAATGAGATGACGTAGGCACTAACTTGTCACCATAACTATCCTGTACCTTCCCCATCGTTTCATTTGCATTCGTAGTTTCCCCAAGTCCTTATCAACGTTACCTGATACACATCTTATCACCCGGTTCCTTCCCTCTTAAAGCATGTTTTCTGCTGCGTGGTTACAGAACACAAAGTCCATTCGGCATTGGCTTGCGTACTCATGTTTCCACATTTCTTTTCAGTTTGTGGCCTTCCCATTTTCCTTCTCTGTTCCCACAGTCTTCCTTTTCTTCTCCCAAGGCTTTTCTTTTCCCATCCACATCAACACAAACCTTTTTTCCATCAAATTCTCATCCATTTTCACCGATTTTTCATTATGAACGCCCCCCCGCCTCTGAAGATGACCTTCCCAGGTCAGAAGAAGGCTGTTGTTGCCCCTCCAAAGCCTAATGAATTTCCAATGAAGGTTGCTCGTGGCGTTGTCGTTGACAACCTAGCCGATCATGTTGTGGCCCGCAAGGCTGCTGCGAAGGCTGCTGCGAAGGCTACCAAGGCAGCTCAATCCGGCATCAACAATCCCATCATTCACCCTAACCAAACTGCAACCGTCCGCCCGCCGCATTTCACCAGGTTCTCACACCTGAAGTGCGCCCCGCCCCCTCCCAGCAAGCGTTTTGGGTTGTCTGCCCGCACCAGAGCTGACTTTGAACCGAAGCCAATTCTCAAGAAAACTACTAGCTCGGAAACATCTTCTAAAAAACCTGCTAAACATGTCACTATTGGTGAGGCTACTGCTATTAGAAACCGGGATACCTGGGTACGCCCTCCCGTTGCGCCGACTCCGCCCAAGCCTAAGCCCGGTCATTTGTTTGATGCCGCTTTGGCTAAGGCCACTGAGAGGGCTATGGGCAAAGCTTCTACTGCTACAACCTCCGCCCCCACTTCTTCGCAGTTGACTCCGGCTTCTGCTACGGCCACTATGCCTATCATCAACAACTCGACTAAGGCAGGCCCTCAAAAAAACGACAAACAAGACTCCCACAAGTCAGCCAAGCAGGAGCAAAAGCTGTACTTATCGAGAAACCATGAGCTTCTCACGAAGGAGGAGCTGAAAAGACAGAAGACCGCCAAAAAGGAAAAGACCAATGGGCAGCAGAAGGATAAGAAGAAGGTGGCCAATGAGGTGCCTAAGTTGGCTTTGCAGAAAGTGGTCCCTGGCTCAGCTCGTAACAATAAAGCTACCGGCACTCAGTCTGCTGCTGCTGTCACTACCAGTATGCCTGCTGTTGTCACTTTCTCTGCCTTGGTCAATCCCATGGCCATTCTCTCTGATGCTGATGACACGACTTTCATTACCGATGTCACCACAGATTCTACCACGGCTGGAACTCCTGCCGTTGTGACTGTTGACGATATCAATGACGTTACTCTCACCACCCCCGATTGTGTCATGGCCACTCTCCCTGTCGCTGGCATGGCCGACGTCCCTATGACTGTTACTGGTACGGACCTCGCTACCGCCGTAGCAACTGACAATGCGGCTCGTCAACTCGAATCTGCCCTACAGGATATCAGTGATGATTCCAAAGATTATGGGTTTGATTCTGAGGAGGCCCCCAAGCCACTGCAGAAAAAAAAGCGTTCGAAGAAGTCGAAGAAATCGAAGAACCACGAGGTGAAGGGTGCCTTTGGCGGGAGCATCACGAAGACAGTGGGGTCGATGTTGTTGGCAGTTTGCGCAGTTAGCGCGGCTTTTAGACTCGGGCAGTCCACTGTGAACAGCCCTGCGGCGGAGCTTCAGCCAGTGACCCTTTTCGATACCTCTGTGTCGTCCAACCTTTTGGTGTTTCCTTCTTAGATGTCAACCCGTTTTGGATGGCTCGGCTTGGTTTTGTTATGTTTTGTTTTACTTGGTTCTCTTGTGTTTTGTTTTGCTTGGCTTTGTTTGTTTGGGCTCAGTTGGATGGAGTGTTAAAAATGACGGCTCAAAAGTAGTTGGTTTTTGTAATGGATTGTTTTGTTTTTACTTGTTGAACTCCATGTGATATTGTGCATAATTCTCCTTTGTAAATGCGGGGATGAGTTCGTTTCTCTATTTACTGGCACTTCACTTCGACACCTCTCTGTTTGTTGGTGTTTGTTATATTTTGCCGCTGCTGACGCTTGCCCATTGATCAAGTTCCTGATACAGCTTGTCGGAAAGGTTTAAGTTGATAGTTTAGATATGTGCTATGGCTCGCAAGGCTAGAGAGAGGGCAGCTGCGAAAGCATCCAAAGAGGCGACCGAGACTTGTGAGTCCAACGTTAACAATGCTGCTGGTAAACCTGACGAAACCGTAAATAACCAGTAGTCCCAACTTCCGAGATTTTCCGACCTCAAGTCCACCCCTCCCCAGAAGCACGTTCAATTATCTGTCTGCACCAGAGCTAGCTTTAAACCAAAGTCAGCTATCAAGAGGGCCACCAGCTCGGAAACCTCCGCGAAGAAGTCGGACAAGCGTGTCACCATTGGCGAGGCCACCGTTATCCAGAACCGAGATATTCCCGTACGTCCTCCCGCCGAGCCTAAGCCCGGTCGTCTGTTTGACGCTGTTTTGGCTAAAGCTACCGAAAATGCTACGGGGGGAACTCCTGCTGTTCCGGATGTTTCTGCCTCTTTCTCAACGTTGACGTCGACTACGTCTCCTATCACAACCACCACATCTGCCACTAACACCTCTACCAAGCCAACGCCTTTGAAGAATCACAAGCAACGGTCCAAGAAACCGGGCAAGCAGGAACAAAAGCTCTGTCCCTCTAGAACACATGGGCCTACCAGAAAGGAGGAATTTAAGAGACAGAAGGCCGCGGAGAAGAAGAAGACTTGTGGACAAAATGAGCATAAGGCTACAGCCAAGGAGGAGCACAAACTGACCTCATAGAAGGCAGCCTCCGGTCCGATTCACCATAGCACCAACGAGATGAAGCCAGTTACTAAGATTCACTTCGTCACTGTCCCTGCTGAGGTTTCCATTTCCGCTCCCTCTACCATCATGGCTGCCATCTCCCCTGGCGTTTCCGCTGTTGTTGCCCCTACTAGTCCCATCAGTGTCACTATTGCAGCCCCCGTTGCCGACACCTGCACTGTTCCTACCGACGCTACAGTCGCTACTACCGTTGTTATCACTACTCCTACCCCCTCTGAAATCACCAGTACCGTCCCCATTGCTATCACTGCTACCATGACTACTGCCGCTACCTTGGACGGTCACGTTACCGTCCCAGCTACTGCCATGACTGCTGTACCCACTGTAGCTCACGATACTGCGGCCCGCCAGGTCCAAATCGCTCTATCTAATGACATTAACGACACTGAGGATTCAAATTCGGAGGAGAAGAAGGGTCTCAAGCCTGTAGAAAAGAAGAAGACCTCCCAAAGGTCAGAGAAGTCAGCGGGCCCTCAGATCAAAAACTCTTTTGGACGCAATATCTTCATGAAGAGAGGGTCAGTCGCCTTCGGCGTTTGCGCGATGAGTACGGCTGTCAGACTTGCACAGACGACTGTCAACAACTCTAGAGTTAGATTTAACTCTGCTACTATCTTTTTTAATTTGCTGCCGTCCAACTGCTCGTCGGTTCTATAAATCGGCACGCCTCTTGTTTTATTTCCCTTGCTTTTGTTTTTTTGGCTTATTGAAAAGAACTCTACTATCAGAAGCTCATTGCCTGGGGAACTCTCGCCATCGAGACGTGGTTTCGATTCTGACTACATTACAACCAGGAAGGTGAGGCAGCCTTCAACACATTTGGCAGTTTGTCTAGTTCGTATATGGACTAATTCTTCGATTGAGAGGGTCTTTTGTGACCTATTTACCTCTCATTCCTGGATACAGCCCCAACCCTGTGACTTTATTCCACATGACATCAGTTACTCTCGCCATACACATAACAAGAGTGCAAATGGACACTATCCGTTGGAAAGTAAGCACGCCAGTAAGAGTTCCAGCGCGTACACGTGAGCAACATGAATCAGTGCATACGTAGAACTGTTATAGAGTGACGTCAGTGAGTCTTTTGGTAAAAGAGACCTTGCAGTTTCCCTACACAATCTAACGTCACTTCCCTTTTTCTAAGCGGTACGTGTTGTCATTCAACCCATTACTTCTCAAATTGTTCTTCTCGATGGTTTTCTCGTTTGTTTTTCTTCTCGTTACCTACCCCCTATAGTATTTTATCGTTATATTCTTTTGTACCAGATTGCATTTCCGAGCGTTTCTTTCATTGTAGGTCTTGCTACTCCATGTGGAATCCATCTCCCACGCAGGGCCAACAAAGTCATCCCATTTACTAACGGACAATTCAGGCCAACCTAGTATTGTTTTTCCTAGGGCTTTCCAGTCATGGACAATCCTATCCCCGCCAGTACGTCTCGCTCCATGTCAAACCTATACAGCCCCGACTAATAACAATCTCATGTACAGTCACCATCAGCTCCGTGGAGTCTGGGAACCCCTCTCCGGTTGATAATTGGATGTACCGATTTGCTGCTGTTTTTGCTGCCGAGATTGCGGGAGATTCGCCTCAGCCGCCAAAGTCCTTACAAGCTTCCGCTAGGATCGTAAACCCGACAACTCCCAATATTTTGAGCCCCGCCATCGTAGTTGAGACGACAACATCAACCACCGTGCCGACACGCGACCTCCTTCTATCAGTGCCTGCCTCTCCGAACATCCCGGAGGCCACTCAGGATGACATCAATGTTGTTACTACTCCATCTCAACAAAACATCACCAGAAGAAAACCAAAGCGCCGGTTAAATAGTGTTACTGCGAGTCGGAGGAACTATTCTAGACTGGCCAGCTCTGGTTCGTCGTCGACCCGATATACTGCGAAAGCGAATCGGGGACCAAGTTTCCCTCGGAGATCCAGAGGCTTCGCTGATCAGGCCCGTTCCACTCCTCGGTTGATGGACGGAAATTGGAGGAGCGGGGCTAAAACTGACAATTACAACGTTGAGAGACAGACAGGCAAGTTTTCTGGAGTCTTATCTAATTTTATGACGATGGACTTTCATGCTCTTCCCGACATTGTTCCCACCGAAAATGAATCTGTAGGCGTTCAATCCACTAACGACGCCGATATAGTTCTTGGGGATGAGACAGGACAGGCGTCTTTCGAACCCCTCACTGTTGACTCTACTACTCAAACTGATGATGATGCCGGCTCTTCCGTCGGTCCATGTGACACCTCGAAGAGTGGTGGCTTTGGGAACATCTATGCCAAGTATGACTCGGCAGTCAATTCTCGCTCTTCAATAGTCATGAGGCTTTGTGCTTTTACAGCTGCAGCAGTCGGAGCTACAACTATTAGGATGGGATTTGGGATTGGAAACAAGCGTTTGGTAACCTTGGGCGGCACCATGGGTTTTCTTCTTGGTGTCATGTCACCGCTTGCTTTTAAAATGACCTCCAGGGCTTCTTAGTTCTAGTTTAGACCTACAAATTGGCATTGAATTGATTTTTTTTCCCTTCTCATTTGAGTCCTGAACTTCCTATATTACCTCCAAGTATTCTTGTATGGGTTCTCAATGCGTTTGTTTCGCCATTACATCGTCAAACGTAACATGATACCTCGTCTGTGTAACAAAAAGTCCAACCAAGTCCCCCGACTCCGCCCTTAGTAATCACTTTAATTCAACCCTTATCCAGGGTTCCCATAGACTATTTAAGCAGCGTCATTATTTTCGCAAAACAGACGATAGTGGAGTCAAACTTTATGCAACCCTCTATACTTTTACCAATTCCAATCTTGCAGCGCAAGACATACTAAATCAACAAAATGGCCAACTCCAACTCCCCGCTCGACCACGGCAACCTCGCCCACCTCCTCCCTCCATCCTGGAAAACCGACGTATCCGCCTGGCTCGCCGAAGACACCCCATCCTTCGACTACGGTGGTTTCGTCGTCGGCGAAGTCCCCCGCACCGCCACCCTCTGGTGTAAATCGCCCGGCGTCCTCGCCGGAGTCCCCTTTGTCAATGAGATTTTTGCGCAGTGTGGCTGTGAGATTCAATGGCGGG